>CM050169.1:170951707-171154207 GCA_027410445.1 Discoglossus pictus | reverse complement strand
ACTGATGATCCACACACTTCTACTTTATGTTAAATGCATTTATACTGCCATCTAATTGTCTGTCTGTCTATACCTATCGCTCTCCCTCTCTCTTTGTTTATATATTTATATATATTGTATGTAGAATATTTACTGCATATATATATATACATTATAAAATAAACAACATCATGGCAGAAAAAGCACAAAATGAATTTAAAAAGCCAAGTCTGACACCTAGAACCACTGTTTAAAGTTGATGTAAATCATTAAGAATAATGCTGTGGAGGAGAAATATGTATCTGAGTGCAAAGGATTTAGCAAAAAAGAACTGGTAGCAGCAAACAATCATGGGAGGAGCTACCAGTGGTGCAGGTGATGCTAAGCACCAGGGCCCTCCTCTGGGAAAAGAGGCCCAGTGCTGTGTAAGGTTTTTGTTTTTGCATTTCAATATTTTTTTCTGTAGAGCATTTCTACTGAAGTTCCAAGTGGTGGCAGTGTGGATGGGTTCTGTGAGGTGGGTGCCGAGACGGGTTGGTGCTGTATGCTATGTGTAGGTGCATGTTGAGAAACATTGGATGCTATGTGAAAATGTCTGCTGGAAGTGTCTGGCTGCTATGTAGAGATAGTATATGTATACATCTGGGATTCACAAAGGCAGGAGGTAAGGGAAGGGGAGCAGATATAGGGTCTTTGGCAGGAGTGCTGTCATGGTAGGGGTCTCGGGGAGGGCACTGAGTGAGTTGGTATCAGGGAGGCCCAGTACAAAAAAATAGATTACAACCCCCCATTGGGAGAGGGGACCCAATATTTTTTTTTGCACTGGGGCCTTCCATTATCTATCTTCACCACTGATAATGAGCATGTCCCATTTCTAATTTAAAGGAAGTATCATGGGTTCCTGATATGGCATAATTTAAAACTCCAGTAGTACTTTACCAATTGATCTGACACTGAAATTTGTTATTTTTATCTTTATGATCCACCCACCAAATCTTTGCTTTTTATCTATATGTTATATTGTAATTGCTTTCAAGAATATGAGTATGTGCATCCCACAATGAGTAAGTACCAATTATTAGCAATCCACAATTACTCCTTGGGTTCAGCACATACTTAGATTATTTTTTAACGATTGTTTTAGGGGGTAGATAGCCATAATTATGTTCTTGCACAAACAATAAAGCAAAGGCTTTGTTACTGGTTCATAACTGCTAATAGACAGGCATAAATGAAAAACGTTAATATAAGTTGATTCCAAAAACATCATTTATTTCCTATAATATAAAAAGCACTACTCACATTATAGGTGTAAATGATATCTTATTCATAATCTGAGTCTGACCCATGCTATCTTTTGCTAGCATTGAGTATAATAAGAGGACTGGAGCTCATCCTAACCACCTATTGAATATATTAAAAGTTTAAAAAATATTAAAAATATATATGTATGCTGTTGACTTGTATGCTATATGTAGTTTGTATGAGTCTGGAAATATTTACTATGCTGTGCACCAATGTAGGCCTACACGTGTGAGACATGCAGCACTTACTACTAGAATATGGTCACAAGAAGGTCACTAGGCCTCATTACAATGAGTACTGTAACAACTAACCTTCATCAAATACGTTTTACAGAACAATCTTGCTTTATATTATTAAATATGACAAATGTGTATTTTTAGTAGGCACGGTGCACTCACTAATCCTGCAAGCCACTTCACCTATTTATACTAATTACCATGTGCGGTAATACATGTGGCATACTGAAAAGTGCATTTATATGCAAATGTTGACTTTGCTCTCCCAATCTTTCCTGCAAAACTGTCTCAAAGAACAAGGAGAGTGCGATAAAGCATTCAGCATTTAATGTCACCTTCCCTGAATTTTAATTAAAATGCTTTGGTTTTAAAATGCACTTTCATAGTCTGCCATATCCTGTGTCACAGAGTTAATGGTTCTCAAGGTGACTAATGTGATTCAAGATCAGAGACTTCAATAACAAGAGCCGTATACAGCCATTATCATTCTGTTTGGTATATTACTGACTCATTTCTGTGCTCCATGTGACAATGAAACGCTAACACGTGTTTTATGTGGGTAATTAGTAGTTTGCAACAGTCAGAAATGTATTTAACGGTATATAGAAGCTCCTTGGATTATCAATGCATCTGATAGAGGAGAATCAGTAGAGTATGCAAACATTATTTGCATTAAAAAATTAATTAATTAATAAACCTACTCTAAAGTTTGCAAATTTCTTCCGTTTTCTAGCATTTTATTTTGAGAACGAATCAAAACTAAATTAGTATAAAATTCAAAATTAGTTGTGGCCAAACTGAGATAACTACAGCTTTGTTGCAATGTCTAGGGATTCAGTCTCTGCAGCAAAGCATCATGGAATGTGTGATCTTTTGCTTCCACCACAAGGAAGCAGCTCAGGCAGTGCTGCTCAGGATTTCTGCACAGGGCTGCTGTTTTCTTGAAGGATAGTATAGGGTTAAAAAACGTACTTGAATGCAGATTTTTAATTGGTTAGTACCAGATGCCCATGTGAGCACCTCGGGGGGTGTGGAAACCATTTTTTAAATAAAATAAGTCTGTATGTGTATAGAATTAATCAGTGTAATGCGTGTGTCTGATATATAAGTAGGTGTTAGATTAGAAAAAGGTGAAAACAGGGAAACATCATCATTTTGAAACAGTGTTTAATTAGCAAAATAATTTGATACAAGTTTGTTCCTATGACTGCTATTTTACCATCCATATATATATATTCAAAATCACATTTAATTAGTGTGTGATGGTATTTATGAATGTCATTGTATTTACTCATAGGCAGCCAGTAAACTGGATATATTTTAGAAGTTGTCAGATTTAGTAAGCAATTATTTTGAAAACATGTAGGAGTTCTGGTAGAATGAGATTATTACTCCTACAATTGTACTAAACACTTACAAATATTGCATAGATGGTTCCCACCTTACCAGAAGTCACTTACCAAACTAGTGAAGTCAAACACTCTGAACACTACCCTTGGCAACGAGCCAAGCACTTGACCATAGAGACACATATGGTGCCCATATTCTGGGGCACCAGTCATGGGAGAAGTCCGATCCTTGACACTCAAATTTTACGGCTTTAGAGTGTAGGGCACTTTTTGATTGACAGGTGACAGAGAGTGAATTATTTTTATTCATACATTGCCAAATTGGTCAATCAGATGACATTGTCTGCTTTGTAGTTTTTTGCAAGTTTGGGGTGCCTGGTGGGACTGAGTCTACTTTTAAACGCAGGGCCATGTAGTTTAGCAAAAGTATCAAATGCTTGTGAAGTATATAGCAAAATTACAATATTACCAGGTATGCGAGAGAAGAACATAAAGTAATTTTTAGACAAAATTCTATATTTTGAATACATGGAATACAGTCTTAGGTCCCAATTTAATTCCAAGCCCGTAATAACCTTCATACAGCCTGTATGTCTGCTGGTTGGAAATTTGCTACAGTTACAGATGTATTGAAATGACTCAAGCTCGCAAGTACAGGCTCACAGGCACCACCCACATACCATGAACCCGTAAGTAGCATTTCAGGGCATGATCATGATCAATTAAGCAAGGCCGTAAGTTACAATTTAGACAGCCAATAGTAAAGGAGACAGCCATTATGACGTCAGTAAAACATGGAGTTTAGACTACAATTAAATAGTGTTTAGAAGTCCGATTTGTGATTGGACTTTCAATCCAGAAATGTAGAAATACATAATAATTAATAAATCACCTGTCCTAGTCCATGTGGGGGGCCTGATATGTATTAACTCCTTTATTCCCGGGATAAATATATAAAAACGCAAATAAAACGTAAAAAAAATATTTTTTTATTGCAGATTTGTGATCTTGAGACTGTTGTACAATTAATTCTAATGTATTTCATTGCTTTCCCAGTATTGTAAAGTACAATAGGGTGTTTATATTTGCTTTTACAGTGTTACGAATAGGTGCTGAACCCACTTGCAATTCCTATATTAATACTCATATTATTTTTTTATACATTTGCCATTTATGGATTTGAAAGCAATTGTGGGCTTGTTGAATTGTTGCTTGGATTTTGCACTGGTAACATTTGTGGCCTTGAAACATCAAAGGCGGAGATAGAACGAGTTACGATTTTGACAACTGCAGTGATTTTGAGCCTGTAACTCTCAAATGGATTGCGAGTTGCAAATTGTAGCCAATTAAATATCTGTAACTTTTACTGGCTCCATTACTTGCTTCTGTACTCGCGATTGGGACAATTAAATAGGGGCTCTAGTCTGATAATCTGCCATAATTAAAGGTCAAGTCATACTATACATATGACACTTCAGTGGTACATTCATATTTTGATTGTATAGTTGTTAAGGAATTTATAAAATGTTAAAATCTGTAGTGGTCATCTTTCTGGTAAGTTCCAAATAATGCTTCATGATTTGGGACATCTGGAGTCATGTTGTGGGATTCACCATAGATGTTCAGTTTGAAAAGATTACTAGTTTGTTATAGATAGTTATGGGTTAAAGACTAGAGTTTAATTATTTGATTCGAAGGTGTACTATAAAGGTCTACTGGCAGGGACAGGTATCATTCCATGGTATTTTTTTTAATGATTCCTTCTGGATTTTTTACTTTTGCACTTGATCCACAATATAATAATAGGCATGCTACTTTTGTATATTAATGAACCACGAGTACAAATTGACTTTTTTTAAATGGTAAAACATCATTCATTTCATACAGCCACTGGAGTTCATATGACTTTTAATGAGAATTTCTTTATTATAGTTTAATTTGAAAAAAATATCTTGTTAATTCAAACGGTATAAAATATACTGTGTGCAATGTGTTTAAGTATTCTGGCATGTCATATTGTCCCAGTCCGCCCCCAGGCTGTGCGTTGGAGAGTAAAATTCTGCGTTACCAGGAGTAAAATGTTAGCATTGTTGGTGAAGTTGTGAATAAAATTCAACACTAGAAAAGATGATTGTTATCCATCTGTCTAAGTTTACATAAAAATCTCAAGAATTCTTGTCAATTACATATTGGTTATTACACTATGAAGATGCCAATGAAATACTTCTGAAGCATAATCATTTTTGAACAGTATTATATGCAAAGTAATGTGAATAACACTGACTGCTCTGATTGTATGATAATCCAGCCTATTTCTTTCTGTTCTTGTTCTGTGTTTACATAGACATTAGCCCCATTCAATAAGACACATGTTTACGTTAGCAAAGCATTTTTGATCAGAGCTTCCCTAGCTGAAATGGTAAATAAGGAACATTAACAAGATTTGCAGTACTGTAAACTACAGGTCTAAATAGCGATTGCAGCAGTGGCGGCTGGTGACTTTCCAAGTTGGTGGGGTGGAAGGCAGAGACCTGGTCCCTCCTCTTAAATTGACTCCACCCAAAAGTAGAAACTCCTCCCCTTTACAACATGACACATACTCCACCCACTTCATTTTTTTTCCCCCTGTCACTTTACGTACGTATTATCTTGATGAGGGTGAGTTGGTGCTGGTTCTGCTCACTACTCTTATGATGGGCAGTGCTTGCATTTTCTTGATGATATGCAATAATGAAATAGCATACATATAAAACATGTTAGATCAGGACATATAGCCGTGGCAGCTCATAGAAAAAGAGAGACGGATAGAGAGAGAGGGACAGAGAAAGAGAGGGGGATGGCCAGAGGGATAGATAAGCAAGCAGTAAAGAACAGTTCAGCATAGAAGACAGGATTTCCAAGAGAAGATCCTGATGGTGGAAAAAATGTAAGGCATACAAATAAGGGGAAGACAGAGGAGGAGATTGATAGATGAGGTTATTGAAGCAATGTACATGAACTTGAGGAAGCTCAGAGAGTAGTGGCAGGCAGATGTGTCTGATGTGCTGGGGTCCATAGGGTCACAGAGATGGACATGATTGAACAAAAACAAAAGGAATGGGGAAAACAATACTATATTTGAATACATTTTTACAATACTACACGGGCTAAATGCTCCTACAGGTAGACTGATTGAAGTAAAACCTAAAAAGCAGACATCAAGTTATTTTACATGACAATACAAGAACTAAAGCTGAAGTAAAAACACCCAACCTCTTGTACCATACTCAATCGTCTTAAACTGGCTACAAGCCCTGTGTATCATTTCAATTAAATAAAATCACAAGTTAAATGTTATACTAAACTGTACTAAAACTGTTGATTGTAAGCTCCACAAGTACATTTATAATGTATAATTCTATATGACATATGTGTGTTTATATATACCGTATATACTCGAGTATAAGCCGAGTTTTTCAGCCCTTTTTTTAAGGCTAAAAAGGCCCCCCTCGTCTTATACTCGACTCACTCTACCCCCCCCATGTCTGTCTCCCCCCTGTGTCTCTCCCCCCGTGTCTCTCTAACCCCCCGTGTCTCTCTAACTCCCCCGTGTCTCTTTCCCTCCCCCCTCCTCATCCTCAACTCACCCCCTCATTCTACCCCTCTAAATACCCCCCCTCCCTTTCCCCTCACTTACCTGCATCTGAAGCTCCTGCTCCGGCCTCCGCTCCTTCTGGGTCTTGACGTGGCGCGCATGTGACGTCACGGCATTAGCATATAGCGGGTGCAGGGGGGGGGGGGGTTAGAATGAGGAGGGGGGTTAGAATGAGGGGGGGTTGAGGATGAGGAGGGAGGTTGAGGATGGGGGAGTTGAGGTTGAGGAGGGAGGTTAAGCATATGGAGGGAGGTTGAGGAGTGAGGTTGAGGAGGGAGGTTGAGGAAGGGGGGTTGAGGATGGGGGGTTGAGGATGGGGGGTTGAGGATAGGGGGTTGAGGATGGGGGGTTGAGGATGGGGGGTTGAGGTTGAGGAGGGGGTTAAGGATGGGGGAGGTTGAGGATGGGGGGTTGAGGAGGGAGGTTGAGGAGGGGGGTTGAGGGGGGGGGTTGAGAATGAGGAGGGGGGGAAGAGACACAGGGAAGGGAGAGGGGGGGAGAGACACAGGAGAGAGACAGGGACACAGAGGGCACGCACAAGAGGGACACAGGGGGCAGCACATTTCCCACCCTCGGTTTATACTCGAGTCACTAATTTTACCCAGTATTTTGTGGTAAAATATGTGCCTCGGCTTATACTCGGGTCGGCTTATACTCGAGTATATGCGGGGTATATATATATATATATATATATATATATATACATACACACACGTCATATACATTATATATGTGCTTGTGGACATACTTACACACACATTTATACGCATACACTGGAGAAGAATATTAAAATATCTAAAACATGGGTACCTGGGAAACATTTGTAGGAGCACGACAGGCTGCTTTCTAGAAACCTCGAAGGAGGTCCATCATATGGATGCAGGTGCTTTATTATTTGTAAATATAGAATACAAGATGTACTCTAGGAGCCTGGAAGAAGGTCCTTCATATGGATGCAGATGCCTTATTCTTTGTAAATATAGAATACAAGCTGTATTCTAGGAGCCTGGAAGGAGGTCCTTCATAGGGATGCAGATGCCTTATGTAAATATAGAATACAAGCTGTATTCTAGGAGCGTGGAATGAGGTCCTTCATATGGATGCAGAGGCCTTATGTAAGTATAGAATACAAGCTGTATTATTATTATTATTACTTTTATTTGTAACGTATTCTAACATATTTTGTAGCGCTATACAGAGGAAAAGAACAAGGAAAAATTTTAATTTTAACAAACTGCAAAAAATGGAGAGCCCTGTTTTGAGCTTAGAATCTTTGTAGAAAGTGTTTTTTCCCAAAGCACTCTACAAGATTGAAAACTCTCTACTTACAATCTAAAGGCGATGGAAGAGGCAGATAAGAAATAGCAAGGGTCAGGAAGAAAGTGAAGTTTCATTAGGTAGGAGGGTATGCAAAGTTAGAATGTTTTTTCATATAGAAGGAAAAGGAAAGCAGCTGAGAAATTAATTTGGTAAGTGATCCTAGTATGTAATATCTTATCTGGCCCTAGTGGTCAGATAGTATAACCTGCGAGTGGGAGGTGAGGGGCCTGTGTTAGGAGGTATGTCCCAAGAAGCCAGCAGAAGAAAGAGAGAGATTGAGAGGAAGTGGCATTTGGACTTGCAGAAGTGTTTCTGCTTATGAGCTTTAGAAGGGGGAGGAGATAGTGAGTGGAGGAATGAGAGTAGCTCATGGGAGCATAAAAGAGGAGAGGAGAGCATGTAAGGTGAGATGGTTAGGTTGGAGACATGATGTGGAAAAGTTGAGAAGAGGAGCTTGAGGAAAAGATAGGATGTAATGAGGAGGGAACAGGCACGAGGAAACATTGTGTAATAGATTAATTAGGTATAGTTAGCAGGTGTTGCTAATTGATCAGCTGTAGGAAATTTGAGTGACTCAATAAATCAAGAGAAACAAGGGGCGGGGGGGGGGGGGGGGGTTGGTGAGAAGTGATTGTCGTTCCAGAGTGAGTGGGAGAGGAGAGACTGAGGCCTATATGTAGTGGAGAGACTGCAACAGAATATGAGAAGGATGGACAAATGTTATTTCACAGATGAGAAGCAATAAAACCAGGCATTGGGGGTGGGGAGCAGGCAAGGTAAGGAGGGTTTCAGACAAATGCAAAGGTATAGATTTGCTTAGTAAAAGTTTCTATCTTATCAGATATTATATCACAAAAACATTCATACAAATAATCATAATATTACATATAGTACAAGTTGAAACGGCTCCACAGCGTCTTTAGATACCTTCAGCAAAACTTCAGACAGTGTGTTTGATTGTAGTTCCAGAGAGAGTGGGAGAGGAGAGACTGAGACCTATAGATAGTGGAGAGACTTCAGCAAAACTTCAGACAGTATGCTTGATTGTAGTTCCAGAGAGAGTGGGAGAGGAGAGACTGAGGAGAGACTGTATTCTAGAAGGAGGACCTTCATATGGATGCAGATGCCTTATGTAAGTATATAATACAAGCTGTATTCTAGGAGCCTAGAAGGAGGTCCATCATAGGGATGCAGATGCCTTATGTAAATATAGAATACACACTGTATTTTAGAAGCATAGAAGGAGGTCCTTCATAGGGATGCAGATTCCTTTTTCTATGTAAATATAGAATACAAGCTGTATCCTAGGAGCCTTCCTTCCAGCTTGTCTGATATATACAGGGTAGTCAGCAACATACAGAGTACTGAGATGGCTGAAGCTCTGCACCCAGGACACTGAGAAAGGAGTTGTTGTTTTTAAACTTTATTCAGAAAGAGGAGAGAGAAAGAGAGATTATAGAGGGAACAAAAAAGTGTGTGTGTGGGGAGGATTTGTTCTTCAGCACACAGACTGCTTCAAGAAATAAAAAATTGTAAAAAAAAAAAATGTATATAAACTATATACTCACAAATGTTTTTTTCACTAAATAGAAACCATTTTTTCAGTATTGAATTAAAAGCAAACTGTCATGACAAAACTACTAGTCTTCGTTATGAAGCTGCCTCTATCTATCTATCTCTCTATCTATCTATCTATCTATCTAGATGCATGGTGCCTACGGAATATGTTGGCGCAACATAAAGGAACGATAATAATGCCTGGGGGAAGAGACAGGCAATATGAGAGAATAAGAGAGTCACAGAAAACAAGAAACAGAGAGAGAGAATAATAGACAGACTGAGACTACTCACCCAGTCCTGAACAGCTCTATCAGCATGGCAGTCCTCACTGAACTACATCTCCCAGTGTTCACTGCATACTGTAATTTAGCAGTCTTAATTGGCTAGGGCAGTGTCAGTGATTAGCTGGGGTTTGCCCCAATGGGTCTACCCAGCTTCAGCTCCTCACAGTCATTCTGATTGGGTGATCCCCGAAAGGTCCCACAGCTTCAGCTCCCTCCCAGTCATTCTGATTGGGTGATGCTGTGTTTGACAGACAGGCTCATTGCTTCAAATCGAGCATAGGCAGCATTGTGCCCTGATCTGTAGTACAAAGCAAGTCACCAGCAGGGGGAGATGTGATAAGGGGATAAGTCAGTGTGTTTAACTGCTTGCCAAAGGATTCAGCATTTAATGTGACAGCAGCAGATATAAACAAATAAAAGATTGAACATGACATAATTATTTTTTATATTTATATTATTTAAATTAAACAAGTTAGTGATGGGGATTAAGTCAGTGCATTCATTCTGGGAGGGCTGTTGCCCATTTGGCCCTATGCACCAGCCACCCCTGGATTGCAGTGTATGGTAATTAGCAAACAATAAATTAAGTCTTACTTTAAAATTACATTCTCTTAGCTGTAATCAGGCTCAGTGATCTTCCCTCCTAGATTTCTAATAATTGTTGCTGAATGGCTTTATAATCAGCACCAGAGCTAACTGAGGTCAAATACCCCCTTGGTCTGATTTCATCCAATTGTATCTTTAAAATAACAATTCTGGACACTAGCTTTACATTTTTTGGCCAGTAGCTTCTGGCCACTAGCAAGCTTATTTATTTAGACTTGTCCACCCAGTTCTGTCTCACCTCTTACATTTTCTATGTTTGTGCATCTAAATCTTGTTCGTTGATGCTCCATGCGTGCCCCAAATCCCTCTATACTCAAAACATGCTTTAGATATTTAAAAAAAAAAAACACTCAAATATTCAAAATAGTTTAAAAATAACCCTGTATAATATGTGTTTGAAAGCAATAAGCTCGTGTTTTTTAGGTAAAACACAGATAGAGGGTGGAGGATATACATAGGAAATACAGGGAGAGGAAAGTTGGTGCCTATTTTAGCTGTAAGATTAGGAATGCTGCCCTAAACATCATTTTAGATGGACATGTCTGAACTAGTAGGAAATGTATACGCATATTTCAAAGAATGTGCAGAATGATCTGTTTGGGCTTGTAGGTCTCTTTGATGATAAATGATTTTAATAAACGATGTAACCAATAACACACAAATCAGGACTGTCTTCCTCATTCTTGTTTAAATGTCAGTCAGTGAAAGTGTGGATAATATCCAGTGGGTAGCAATGTCATCTTTATCTATTCCACAAATTGTGTTTTTTTATGCTTTAGTTGGTGACTTGGTGACCTCAAGAGACAAATAAGTGGGGAAGGGCTGGGAATATAGGTTAATAAGTTAATATTTTCAACTGCCTTCCACAAATCACTAACCATAGGGCACTCCCACTGAATATGCCAATGAGTACCTATTAGTGGGCAGCCTCTATATGAGGAGATATGATGGGTGACATTTACTCAGGACCACAGGGACATTGCAAAATTATATGGAGTGCCTTCAGGTTCAATATCACATCTTAATGGCAGAAGTATTTTATAGATCAACTATAATATAATTTATCTACTAAACAAGAACATTATCTCACATGTGGAATATTAGGGCACATACCATATGAAATTACTAAAAGCTAGGAAATTGGTCCTGCAGCACAAACTTCTATATTTGTTTAGGTCACTGGGACCTTTCCTGCAGCAGTGGCAGTGAGCATGCGCTAGATGGCACTGCCAAAATTTTGCTGCCGATATAGCTTTAGGGTTAGGGTAAGGGTAAAGGTTTAAGCTTGGAAATAGTGTATGATCTGAGCAGCGCTTGCAAACTGTGCACAATTTTGGCAGCGCCATTTAGCCACTCCTTGCTGCAACTGCTGCTGCCACTGCCAGCGCAGTCATAATAGGAAAGATCCGGTCACTGCCATGAACACCACTGTTGAAAACATTCTCTGGCACCTTTGGAAACAACACTTTTATTCTATACTTGCAGCCAGCTGGTGAATGCATAGACAGACGGAGAGAGCTTTGCCTCATAAGACATCGGAGCAAAGGACTCTTACCAGCCCCAAATACTAACAGTTTATATAGAAGTTACATTTTTTTGCTTAGCATATATGTAGTATCAGTATGTCATGTAGGTCCCAAGATAAGAAAATCATAACAGCTGAAGGGTATTTAGTGAGATAAACAAAATGTTATGATGTATTCTATAAAGCTGCTAAATTACAAGAAGCTGAAGTATGTGCACAATAGGCCGGACCCCCGGAATTGTCCTGATGGGGGTCTTAGTCTGTTCTTATCTATTTATTCACTGCAGTGGCTATTGTGGACATACCTACACTGGTCAGGAAAAAACATGAAAACATATTGTATGACCACGACAGTGGTCCTTTAAATAAAGATGGTAACAGCTGTTTATCTTCTCCTTTTCTTCCATAACCATATGCCATCCTCGTCACATTTACTGTTCACATACAGAGAATATATACAATAAAAATATACAATAATCCTGGGTTGCATGGGAAGGGAAATCATTTACTACTGGCCTGCTGACCCTATCCATCACAAAACTGCACTGTCCTCCAATAATGGTGTGATCAGAGCAGATAATACATTTATCTTGGCCAATCTAATTGCCCATAAACTGTAAGATGGAGTACTGAGGGTTGCTGTTGCACCCTATCTGCATCTATTATTATTATTATGCTTTATTTGTAAGGCTCCAACATATTCTGTAGCACTTTACAGGGGTTAACTACAAGGCAAAAACAAAATTAGCACATTGTGAAAGAATGGAGAGTACTGTCTTTGAGCTTAAAATCAAATGTATAAAGTTATTTTCCCAAAGCACTTTACAGGATTGAAAATTACAATCTGAGGTGTTTGGGTGTGATATAGCAGGGTGATAGATGCAAAATACCAGGGTGAAGGCAATAGGCTCTCGCTTATGTCCTGGGAGCTATAGATATGTTCTAAGCAATAGGAGTGTTAAGCGAAGCAGCGATAAATGGGGTCATTTTTACCTAGGGAAGATAGGGATAGGGGAACTCACTGAAAAAAAGAAACAAAACCAATGGAAACATTTTTATTGTGACTATTGTACTTTGAATTAACTGCAAACACAACAACAGAATCTTTTTTTATTTTTTATAAAATTTAAAGGAACGGTACACTAAAAAAAACAATCCACTTTAAGTAGCAGATGTTGAAGCTTCAGGCTCATCCTCCAATCTAGCTTTTTTTTGGTGACAAACTGCAATCTCTTTTAAGGATAAACCGCAGCAGCTTTGATGTCAACTCTTGCTGCTTCCCCTGTGAGCTTCATATTGTAGAGGTTGTTCCTCTTTTTAAAGCTGTCAAACCAACCTCTGCTGGCCGAGAAGCTCACAAACCTGGTGTTTGGCTCTAGATATGGCTGTAAATGCTTCTCGCCTTCTCAATTATGATGGCCTGGCTGAGAGGCATGTGACACTCCAGTTCATTGTCAATCCATATAGACAAGTGCTTCTCCATCTCCTCTGGGGCATAGCATCTGGAGCGGGAAATCTTCCTTGTTGAAGATGCAGTGCTGGTGGTTGCTGAAGACTTGATCTTTTCTTTATTCATCAGGATGGTGCAGATTGTGTAGATGGCAACTTCAGATCCGCTCCAATATTAACCTGGGACTCCACTATCTCCAAGCGGTCCAGCACCTGCATTTTGACATGCTGAGGAATACTCTAGCACTTCAACTTGCCCTGGTCCTTCTTGCACTCAGACAATTTCTGTAAAACAGTAAAAAAAATACAATTATTGTAGATTTTCACATTGTGAGAAACAAGGGAACAATTAAAATATTCTGTACCTTGCCTCTGAATGTTGTAAGCAGGAATTTGTGGTCTCTGGTTGCTAGCTCTCTCTCTCCAGCTTGTCCTGCCTCTGCTAGCGATGTGACGCTGTTCTGAGTGTTAAACAAGGTCATGTAAGGAAAAAATATCATTATTGCAAAGCAGAGCATTCCGATGGGATCAGTAAGCAAAAAAAAAAGCGATATAGCAGGGAATTAAAGCGTAATCATCGCTATAGTGAATCGGCGCTAAAAGGGGTAGCGTTAAGCAGAGTGATATTACCTGATAATTGTGGGAGGATCTCTCTTACGGTGACGAGCGGCCAATTGGTGTGCCTGGGAGCTAAACAGTGGTAGTGTCAAGCGTAAGCTGATTTACAACATGGCACACAGGGGAGAGGCACATAGGTGAGGAGGGGAGACACACACAGAGGAGAGGCACACAGGGTAGGAGGGAAGAGACACACAGAGGAGGAGGGGGGAGAGACACACAGGGGAGGAGGAGGGAGAGACACACAGGGGAGGAGGGGGGATAGACACAGGGGAGTGCGAGAAGGGGGAAGAGACACAGGGGAGTGAGAGAAGGGGAAGAGACACAGGGGAGTGAGTGAAGGGGGAAGAGACACAGAGGAGTGAGAGGAGGGGAAGAAATACAGGGGAGGGAGAGGAAGAGGTAAAAGACACTGGAGGGGGGGCAGACAAAAGGGAGGGGGAAGAGACACGGGGATGCAGGCAGGAAAGAGACACAGAGGAGGGGGAAAAGACACAGAGGAGGGAGATCGGGTAAGAGACACAGAGGAGGGAGAGGGGGTAAGAGACACAAGGGAGGGAGGGGGAGAGACACAGGGGAGGGTGAGGGGAAGAGACACAGGGAAGGGGAAAAGAGACATAGGGAGGGAGGGGGAAAGAGACACATGGGAGGGGGAAAGAGACACAGGGGAGGGGAAAAGAGACACAGGGAGGGGGAGGGGGAAATAGACACATGGGAGGGGGAAAGAGACACAGGGAATGGAGAGGTGGGGAAGAAACATGGGGAGGGAGAGGTGGGGAAGAGACACAGGGGAGGGAGAGTAGGGGGGATGAGACACAGGGGAGGGGGAAAGAGATACATGTGAGGGAGAGGGGGAAAGAGACACAGGGGGGAGGAAACAAATACAGGGGAGGGAGAGTTGGGCAAGAGACACAGGGGAGGGGGAAAGAGACACAGGGGAGGGGGAAAGAGATACATGGGAGGAAGAGGGGGGAAGAGACACAGAGAAGGAGGGAACAGACACAGGAGAAAGAGAGGTGAGGAAGAGACACGGGGAGGGAGGGGGGAGAGACACAGGGGAGGGGGAAAGAGACACAGAAGAGGGAGAGATGGGGAAGAGACACAGGGGAGGGAGGGGGTAGAGACACAAGTGAGGGAGAGGGGGGAAGAGACACAGGGGAGGAGGGAACAGACACAGGGGAGGGAGAGGTGGGGAAGAGACACAGGGGAAGGAGGGGGGAAGAGGCACAGGGGAGGGGGAAAGAGACACAGGGGAGAGAGAGCGGGAAACAGACACAGGGGAGGGGGGGAACAGACACAGGGCAGGGAGAGGTGGGGAAGAGACACAGGAGGAAAAGAGTCACAGGTGGGAAGAGACACAGGGGAGTGAGAGGAGGGGGGAAGAGACAGGGGAGTGAGAGGAGGGGGAAGAGACACAGGGGAGGGAGAGGATGGGGGAAGATACACAGGGGAGGGAAATGGGGGGAAACAAGGGAGACACGAGGGAGGGGGGGAAAGAGACACAGGGAATGGAGAGGTGGGGAAAAAGACACAGGGGATGGAGAGGTGGGGAAGAGACAAGGGGGAGGAAGAGGTGGGAAAGAGACACAGAGGAGGGAGAGGAGGGGGAAGAGACACAGGCGAGGGGGAAAGAGATACATGGGAGGGAGAGGGGGGAAGAGACACAGGGTGGGAGGAAACAAATAGAGGGGAGGGATAGGTGGGGAAGAGACACAGGGGAGTGAGAGAAGGGTGAAGAGACACAGAGGAGTGAGAGGAGGGGGAAGAAATACAGGGGAGGGAGAGGAAGAGGGAAAAGACACGGGAGGGGGAAAAGACACAGGGGAGTAAAATGGGGGGGGAGAGACAAAAGGGAGGGGGAAGAGACACAGGGGGTGCAGGGAGGAAAGAGACACAGGGGAGGGGGAAAAGACACAGAGGAGGGAGACAGGGTAAGAGACACAGAGGAGGGAGAGGGGGTAAGAGACACAGGGAGGCAGGGGGAAAGAGACACATGGGAGGGAGGGGGAGAGACACAGGGGAGGGTGGGGGGAAGAGACACATGGAAGGGCAAAAGAGACACAGGGAGGGAGGGGGAAAGAGACACATGAGAGGGGGAAAGAGACACAGGGGAGGGAAAAAGAGACACAGGGAGGGGGAGGGGGAAAGAGGCACATGGGAGGGGGAAAGAGACACAAGGGAGGGGGAAAGAGACACATGGGATGGAGAGGTGGGGAAGAGACACGGGGAGGGAGAGGCGGGGAAGAGACACAGGGGAGGGAGATGAGGGGGGAAGAGACACAGGGGAGGGGGAAAGAGATACATGGGAGGGAGAGGGGGAAAGAGACACAGGGGGGGAGGAAACAAATACAGGGGAGGGAGAGGTGGGGAAGAGACACAGGGGAGGGAGGGGGGAAGAGACACAGGGGAGGGGGAAAGAGACACAAGGGAGGGAGAGGTGGGCAAGAGACACAGGGGAGGGAGGGGAGGGGGGAAAGAGACACAGGGGAGGGAGAAAGAGACACATGGGAGAAAGAGGGGGGAAGAGACACAGAGGAGGAGGGAACAGACACAGGGGAAAGAGAGGTGGGGAAGAGACACAGGGGAGGGAGGGGGGAAGAGACACAGGGGAGGGGGAAAGAGACACAGAAGAGGGAGAGGTGGGGAAGAGATACAGGGGAGGGAGGGGGAAGAGACACAAGTGAGGGAGAGGGGGGAAGAGACACAGTGGAGGAGGGAACAGACACAGGGGAGGGAGAGGTGTGGAAGAGACACAAGGGAGGGAGGGGGGAAGAGACACAGGGGAGGGGGAAAGAGACACAGGGGAGGGAGAGCGAGGAACAGACACAGGGGAGGGGGGAACAGACACAGGGCAGGGAGAGGTGGGGAAGAGACACAGGAGGAAAAGAGACACAGGGGGGAAGAGACACAGGGGAGTGAGAGGAGGGGGGAAGAAACAAGGGAGTGAGAGGAGGGGGGAAGAGACAGGGGAGTGAGAGGAGTGGGAAGAGACACAGGGGAGGGAGAGGATGGGGGGGAAGATACACAGGGGAGGGAAATGGGGGGAAACAAGGGAGACACGAGGGAGGGGGGAAAGAGACACAGGGGAGGGGGGATAAAGCACATGGGAGGGAGAGGGGGAAAGAGACCCAGGGGAGGGGGAAAGAGACACATAGGAGGTAGGTGGGTTAAAAACACAGGGGGAAGGAGACGCAAGGGAGGGAGAGGAGGGGGGAAATGAGACACAAGGGAGGAAGTAGACAGGGGGAGAGACTCACAATAAGCGCCAAAGGCACTCATTGCGAGGGCCGTGATGAGCGCCAAAGGTGCTCATCGCGAAGCCAATAAAGTAGAGGGTGGGAGAGGTAGGGGGGAGGAGGCTCATTGTGAGGCCCATGATGAGCTCCCAAGGCTCTCAATGCGAGGCACGTGATGAGCGCCAAAGGCACTCATCGTGAGGCCAGTAAAGTAGAGGGGGAGGCTCCCATTGTGTGGCAAACAGCATTGCCAGGCGTAACTTTTTATTGCTGTCATTTTTGACGGGCAAGTCGCTAGTATATATATAGTAAATAAATAGTACATCTGTGTTCACATTTAAATGTCTAAAACAAGTTAAAAAAACCTGCTTCCAGCTCAGAATCCTGAGAAAAGTAGTAATTACCCTGCATTCTGGGAAGCTTACCCGAGACATGCAAATGTGCCCACAAATGCCTCGCTCTTCAATCCATAGCCATTATCAAACATGGCTTCCTTTAAGCTTATGCATGCTGTATTACGCCGCTTTAATGCAAAGCCAAGGTTGGATTAATCACAGGCTGAGTATCCTATCCATATATTACATATATCCTATATTACATATATTATATATTACATACATATGTCCTATACATATATTATCTGTACATAGCACCCCAAGTCGCTCTCAACATCCACACAGCACCCATCCCTCATAGCAACCATCCCTATATAGCACCTAGTCTTTGTTAGTGAACATCCCCGCTCAGCAGCCATCCCCACACAGTACCCAATACCTCTCAGCACCCACCTCACATAGCACCCATCTCCATCTCCTTTGCTCCCCCTCACAGAATGTGTCCCACTGTACTATCATCCAGCCCTTGCTCTCTCTCACTACTTCCCTGATACACATCCACAGAGGGCTGAACTGCTCCACACTGCCACCCGTTGGAGCTCCAGTAGAAATGCTCTTTTTTAAACAGTTACTGACCATTTTCTGGCTGAGAGGTGTGCGGTCAAGGAGGCCAAGGGGGTCCCAGGGGGGATATAGGTTAGGTCATGGGGGAGGGATTCCAATTGTCCCTTACACTACAGAAAATATATATAAATACAAAATAACAAAAAAAAATACACAGTTCTGCCCCTGGTGCATTGCACTACCTGCACCATGGTAGCTCTAACCCTGACACAAAGTGTACCACCAACATCTTATCTCCATTGGCTGAAGACCTGTTATGTTAGACATTTCCCTTGGCAACAAGCTTTTGTTGTGAGGCAGAATAGCAGAAATTGTTTATTTTCTTATATCTTATAGTTACTAAAAGCCTTTAGCCAACTCCCATCATCTCAACTACATTATCAGGGAGCAGACACACACTCAGCTAGAGGCTAACACCACAACATGAATTTAATATTGAATATTGCTATTATAAATTATTAAACATGATTTTTTAATGACCAATACCTACTTAAAATAAGTATATCCTCTTGCTAGGGCATCACAGTGGTCCTTTAAAAAGAGCAGATTATGTTTCAAGGAGGCAGCAGAGGGAATCCTATCCCTAAACAGTCTGATAATTCACAGTGGATGCATAAAGCACAACATTGTACAATGCATCCATGGGCCTGAAATGAAAACATTCTTGTTTGGCTGTAGGAGGAAATCTGGCACATTTTGTGCTTCATGAGAGCAAACAGCAGATAAGTTATTAGAGAAAGAGCTTGCTGTGCCCCGGCTGGTCCTAGATGCAAGACATGAAAACAACCTCCCTCACAAATCACTGTTATTGTTACTAATTTGGGTCCCCCTCTGGGGGGGTTGTAAAACATTTTTTGCACTGGGCCACCCCGGGACCAAATCACTCATTGTTTCTGTCCCAGACCCATTCCCATAATTACTCCCCTCCCAAAGACCCCTTCCCATAACAGTCTTTTCCAATACCCCTTTGCATAGTTCCTCTCCTACCCTTACCTCCTGCCTGTGTGAAGCTCCTCTGCCTGCAGCACAGCTCAAGGATATGCGCACTCCACTTTCCAGCAACATACACTATGCATATATATACATATAAATATATAAGTACACTATATCTAGATAACACTCAGTCCCTCTCAACATCCACCCGCACAGAGCATCCACCACTGTTATTATCCATCCCTACCTAGCACCTAGTCCTTATCTGCCGTCATCCCCACTCAGCTCCCCCCACACATCCCTATCTCCTTTGCTCCCCCCTACAGAATCCACCCCCAGTACTTTGCTGCCATTTTGCAACCCTTGCTCTCTTACCTTCTTCCCTGATACACATCCCCTGCCTGCTGAACTGTTCCACCCTGCAACTTCTTGGAGCTTCAGTAGTATTGCTATTTTTTAAACAGACACATACAATTTCAGACCACTAAGGTGGCGCAGGGGATCCCCGTGGGTCTGTGGCTGGTTGGGGTAGTGTACTGGTCTCCAGGGGGGTTCTAAACTACAGAAAAAAAAATATTTACACAGAACTGCCCCCCAGAGGAGGGCCCTGGTGCACTGCACCACTGATAGATCCGCCCTGGTTACACATATCTCTATATAATCATGATCTTCACTTGAGCTCTGCACTGTAAACTTGTGGCCCTTAGAATACATTTTTAAAGACATTATGTGGCAATACTGGAATAGTCTTATGTACAGCGCTACGGAATATGTCGGCGCATTATAAATAAACAGTAATAATAATAATAATTGTGCCAATGTAGAGGTACACATATTTAATGTATAGTAGTTTGCTGCAAGGGTAGAATATACTGTAGGTTTTAGATGGTTTGTCATCATGTAAATTAATCTTATAACTTCTTATTTGTAAAGCTCTGTAAAAAGCCATTTTTGCAGGTGTACTATTCCATCTTCAAATATGATTTAGTAGCAGAAGTGAGAACGAACATTTAAACTATGTAGCATGCATGTTATTAAGTCTGAGGAATACCAGTTCTGGGGAATAGTTTGACTTGTTAGTTTAGATAACATGCTTGGTGACCTCAAGTCCTTTGATCACTCACTATTTGCTTTACCTCATCTGAACTTTTTGGTTGTGAAATGTAAATGTGGTCTACAAAAAATATTTTATATAACGTTACTACTGATCAATGTTGTGTTAACTGCAACCAGGCACCTCTTCATCCTAATAATCTTTCTCCACAGCTTGACCATGGTCTCTCACAAGGAATTTATGTACAGTGAATCAGCCTCCTTTAATTACACCTTGGTTATAGTAGTGGGATTACCTCAGAACTGAGTGTGTAGACCCCATGTTATCACCCAACACACTGCAGAGGTTAAATTATCAAATACAGTAGACTCTCAGTTAACCGGCACCCATGGGGTTTGATAGATTCCAGACAAAGGTAGTTTCTGGTTGCTTGAGAGTCACATATTACAAGAGGCCTAGATTAGCTGCACATAGTATGCTCTGCTAAGTATACTTGTCAGTGAGGGCTGTTCTAGCTGGAGCAGCTTTCACTCCTCACTTATATACAGGTATGTTCGGCTGAAGGGTGCGGTGCTGATCCCGGGGAATGTAACGCCAACACTGCACTGGCTCAGTCCCTAATGTCTGTTTCCAGGTAAAATTAAATTGCAAAGACGTACAGTGGATGTAATCTAAGTTCCTGTAAGCAATTAGTGTTATGGCAACCTGGCTACTGGCATTTGTTGAGCACTGTAAAATAATTTTTTTATTTAAAGTAAAGTAATATATTTTTTTTCTGGTTGCTTGAGTTCTGGTTAACTGACAGTCTACTGTATTAAGATAGGCTTACAAAAAACTCCTGGAATAGTAAAATTAGAAAGACATGAATATGTAGGGTCTCAAAACAAATACACTTCAGTGGACTCATATGTCACGTATGCCAGTAGAGGGCTATCTTTCCATTGTCTTCCAGGAACAAATTGCTGTTCTGGACATACCAGCTCCAATTCTCACTCAAAGCATTGTGGTGCCTGTCCAGAAACCTTAACACTGCCACCAGTGGGAGTAATGGTGGCCAATAGAAGGTTGATGTTGTCTAACCATACAATCAAACTCATTCACAAGGCTACTGGGTATTATTTGTGTATTCCAATGACTCTGAGTAATACATTGAGTTTCACTGAATTGACCAGTTCAAAATATTTGCTCAAGGCTGGGGTAATAATAAGGCTTCAGAGGCCTACCATAAGTTATTCTGTTCTAGACACATTTGGGAAATATCTGTACACCTTGAATGATGGCCAGCAGCTGGCCAGCAGGATAATTTTGGAATTTCTGCCAAGTATGTGTAACTATATAACTATGCTAGTTTCTGTTCTTAAAAAACACTGCCAATGCTGAGGAAAGAAGGTTAGACTCCACGCCAGAGGTGGAGATAAACAGATCAAGGGCTGCTAAGGTACTTCCCATGAAGCCTTCAGCCTGTTCTCTGGAGTGGGAGAGCATGCCCATCTCCAACAATACATAATTTATTATTCCTCTGTAAAAGTAGCAAATAATTCATATTTATTATTATTATCCTTTATTGGTTACACACCAACATATTCCATAGCTCTATATAGGGTTTAAGTATAAAGCAAATACAATATTAATATGTCTTTTGCTTAAAATATTACATATATAGTGCACCTTGCAAGGCCGAAACTTGTACTAATTGTACTCCTAAATACTTTTCTTCATTATCTATACCTCAATTGCCAAATATTTTTTACTACAGTAAATAATGCTTTGTGTGGCGATCTGCTTTCTTCAGTTGGGCTTGATAAGTCTGTTATGGCCAAACCTACCCAGCAGATCTTTCAGGTTCTTTTTGGTCCCTTCACCAAGGCGGCTGATGCATTTAAAGAAATATAAACACAGGATCAGCATACAAAATCAGGAACACAGGATCGGGAACACAGGGTCAGCACTCAAGATCAGCAACTAAACAAGCTGTGCTGGAACTGCTTTTATTGCTGTTGAAATCCATAAAAGGTCTAAATGATATATATTTAAATTTGAACTGCAAGGCATCGTAACATCCTAACATCCACTTCACTAGTTGTTTAGAATAAGGGCAGCTCTTATCTTCTCTGATGATTTTGACACATAAATCTTCTAGATATCTTGTTCCATATGCAAATTCATCCAGAGACAGTGATATCTGATACCTCACTTTACCAGTTCTGGAGCAAAAAAGTGTAAAGTAATGGTACTTTCAGTTTAAATATAAACTGTGATGCAGGGAGGGTGGAAACAACATCTAACATCATGAGGTAAACATACATGGGGAATCAAAATAACATAGGGTAATTAACACAACATAAAAAATATATAAAAGAATTATAAAACAACTACTGAGCCCAGTCCCTATATGGGTGAGTCAGACATGGTACAATTTCCCAAACTCACAACCACATAAATAAGAGTCCAGATATTGTTAGTTCCCTCAAGTCATTATGTGGCTATAGTAATGGACATAATCAATCCTTATCCATTCCGGGGCGGATCATATGAGTCCAAAGCAGCTGGTTGTCAGGGGGATTGTTGTCTACTTTGGGTCAAATAAAAATGTCTTAAGCCCTGTAAAGCTCGTCAAAGACTCAGGGGCTGCATATGAGGCCAATAGTAAAAGAGACCATCATCATTATGTCACTAAATCATGGAAGATTCAGTCACTTAGTCTGAGTTGCGATCGAGCCCGCATTCCAGAAATAATGCAATATGAAAAAATCAATAAATGTAATATTCTAGTCCATGTGAGTTCTATCATATGTATTAACACATTGATTGACGGGATCGATATAACGCGAATATTAAACATAAAAACAATTATTTTTTATTGCAGATTTGTGAGCTTGAGAATGTTGCGCTATTAATTTTAATAACTTTCATTGCTTTCCCTGTAATATAAAGTACAGTAGTGTGTTTATATTTGCTTTTACAGTGCTACGGACAGGAGTTTTACCCCTTTGTGAGTCCTCTCTAGTACCTGTAGGATTTTTTTCATTTCCCATTTACGGGTGTGAAAACAAATGCGGATTTGAAGACTTGTAGCAATTTAATTGTGATTTGCGATTGTAACATTTTTGGGCTTGAAAGAGTTCAGATTTTGGCAACCGTTGCTGGTTTTCAGCCTGGTAGCTAAAACAGGCCAATTTAATAGCCGTAACTTTTGCGGGCTCCTTTGCGGGCTTCAAGAACTACAATTTGGCGAATTTAATAGGGCCCAAGTCTCCAGCCAATGGAGATCATTGTGTTGGTGGTATACATTGTTTCTGAAACTTTAGCCATCTATTCCCACTTTATAGTGGGTGTATACTAGTAGCACCAAAGTCTAAACTTTGACAATAAGTTTAATATTAAAGAATACTTTTTAATTTGTTGAATATGAATTTTGTTAATTAAAACATCAAGCTCATTTGTTGTGGCACTATATAGGCCCTTTACGGGTAATTTAACACTGTGCACTGTGTGTTTAAATCATTTTTAAAAGAACCCATGGATACGGTAACAGCACAGTGCTGTATGTGAGGTGACTGCTAATTGAGGGTCAGAGCAGTTAAACATTTCTAGCTCAGACCTTATTCTTTTCGTAAGCAAGTTGAAATTCACATGCTTTACATTTACCACATTATTTAATTAACAATTGCTTGAACAGGAAGGTGGATTAACAATGTAGTGTAGCACTTCAAAGATATTTATATACCAACAATGCTTCGTCATGCTGATCCACATAGTTTTCATGGCAGAGATACTGGAGTGGGCTGCCAGTTCCTTCATCAGTGGCCACAGCATACAGCTCCTTGTATTCATTGGTAGTCTCCCATCCAAGTACTGGCCAGGCCTAACCCTGTTTGGCTTGAGGGTGGTGTGATCTCTTGGTTCCCTGACTGTAATCGAACCCAGGAAGCACTGACTCCTAACCACTGAACCACCAGGGAACCCTCATAAACCAATAGGTAGCCATTAAGACTGTGTAATCCAGCAGCCAATATAAAGAATAGTTTCCATCCATGTAACTAATTATCTGTACTATACTGCACTATACTATATTATACTATACTATTCTGTATACTAGATTAAATATGTTTTTAAGGGGCAGAGAGTTCTGAATCATGTTATATGCTCCAGAAGACAAGGTTATGTTGAGGAATCCCTGACAAAAATTACAGTTTTATTCAGAAAAATGAAAACACACACTCCAGATATACTGACCAGTTAAAGAGTGTGAGAAGCTGATTGCTAAAGGCTGCAGTACTGTGTATTTCTTATGGGGAAAACTATCACGGGAGTCTTAGTGAAGTCCTTTACCAAACTTGAGAAACTTGGTGAATCTACCCCACCGCTCAATTTAAAATATAAAAAGGAAGCGGCAGAACATAAAAGAGCTTGCTATGTAAACTCATGTCACGAAAGATCCCATAATGTCAGTGTGCTCATTTGAATAGATACATCTGATAAACACAAAAATGTTAAAAGAAAGCAAAAAAGTACAGTCTTTAAATGCATAACTATTATATGCAATTATGTTTTATTGGTGCAGCACTTGTCTTGATTCAGCTGCGTTGTAAAATATTTACAATAGTCCCATTGTAGACATTAGCACTTACAATGCTCACTGTTCATCTGAAGGAGCTTAATTCTCTGTATTCAGGGTCACTCTTGTTTAAACAGAAGTAATGGCTATTCCACAATAATTGCATTTAATAGGTAAACTTGTGATTATTGTTTGCTTTTTTTTACTTTCAAAAAGCATTTTACAAACTATTAAAAGCGATTATCAAAGGGACATTATTGTAAATATCTACTTAAGTGGTGCTATAGATGTTCTTGCCCTGCTCACTTAGCTTGTGTCTTGTGTTTTTGCAGGACTTTAGATATAATATTATGTAGTAATAAGTAATTGTTTTTTTTTTTACTTTTGATAATTAATACCTTATTTACGGATAGCTTTTAACTTAAGGTTCAAAGTGCTGCTAAGGTGAGTTTTAATTAATATAGGCCTAACATATTCAATGTCTACAGTTGTGCTCCAAAGTTTGCATACCCTGGCAGAAATTATGAAATTTGGGCATTTATTTTGAAAATATTACTGGTCATGCAAAAAAAAATGTATTTTATTGAAGGATAGTGATCATGTGAAGCCATTTATTATCACATAGTTGTTTGGCTACTTTTTAAACCATAATGATAACAGAAATCACCCAAATGGCCCAGATCAAAAGTTTACATACCCTTGAATGTTTTTTGCCTTGTTACAGACACACAAGGTGACACACACAGGTTAAACTGGCAATTAAAGGTTCATTTCCCACACTTGTGGCTTTTTAAATTCCAATTAGTGTCTGTGTATAAATAGTCAATGAGTTTGTTAGCTTTCACGTGGATGTACTGAGCAGGCTAGATACTGAGCCATGGGGAGCATAAAAGAACTGGCAAAAGTCCAGCATAACAAGGTAATGGAACTTCATAAAGATGGAAAAGGATATAAAAAGATATCCAAGATATCCTTGAAAATGCCAGTCAGTACTGTCCAATCACTTATTAAGAAGTGGAAATTTCAGGGATCTCTTGATACCAAGCCAAGGTCAGGTAGAAATATTTCAGCCACAACTGCCAGAAGAATTGTTGGGAATACAAAGAAAAAACTCACAGGTAACCTCAAGAGAAATACAGGCTGCTCTGGAAAAAGACAGTGTGGTTGTTTCAAGGAGCACAATATGAAGATACTTGAACAAAAATTAGCTGCATGGTCGAGTTGCCAGAAAGAAGCCTTTACTGTGCCAATACCACAATATAGCCTGGTTATAATATGCCTGACAACACCTTGACATGCCTTGCAGCACACTGTAATTTGGAGTGATGAGATCAAAAGAGATTTATGGGCACAACCATAAGCGCTAGGTTTTGAGATGGGTCAACAAGGGTTATAGTGAAAACAATACCATCCCCACTGTGAAGCATAGTGGCGGCTCACTGATGTTTAGGGGAGGGGGGGAGCTCTAAAGGCACAGGGAATCTAGTAAAAATTGATGGCAAGATGAATGCAGCAGGTTATCAGAAAATACTGGCAGACAATTTGCATTATTCTGCATGAAGGCTGCACATGGGACTACACCGGGATATGAATCCCATAATAATAAAATAAACATGTTTTGCCTGCTCACTCATGTTTTCTATAAAAAAGGTACATATATTACTAATTCGCCAAGCGTATGCAAACTTTTGAGCACAACTGTACTTCATGAATATCCCTTCCCCTAGCACCTAATTCCTGATGCACAGCAGCGATGCTTTTACTACAATGACCTCTAGCATGTTAATGCTTGGTTGCCAGATTTTTCATTTGTAACCCTTGTAACCCAGTAACCCTTTGCACAGAAGTGTTACAAAGCTAATTTTCTGTAGCTGACCTATATGTGCTTATTGTGTTTGGACTAATTACTTTTAAAAGAAAATAAAAGAAAAGAGGTCTGAAAATTCTGAATTTAGAAGTTACAATTTTGAATCGACTATTAATGCTACTGAAGTATTTAAATGTTTGTGAAGTTTTTCCCAAACTACAGTAATCATTAAATAATAATGGATGGGTGTGATGTTCAGCCAAACCAGTTTAGTTCCATCTTTAAGTGCTCTCTCTTTTCAGTTTCACATGGTTTTAAACTGAAAGCAATACAGGCTGAGAACAATTTGATAATAAGCAATTGTGGTCAATAATCTACCATTAGAAACATATCAGTTTATACGTGGTGGGTGGATCAGAAAAATTATAAACAAGTAAACATTAACACATTCAATATAAGTTTTCTGTAAGGGAGTGTATGTCTTAAATAACATTCCATTGGTAAAGTTCTTGTTATTGTCTGTAACCTTCTATTGTACCATAGCTGGAACATCTGCTGTGCCCCTTTACTTTAAAGGTATGTCTAAGTTTCCATGTGTTTAACGCTTTCTTATCTAACACATGCTGCTTATATCAGAAACACTCATTACATTGAGTCATTCAATACACATTCAAAATTTTTTTACTTAAAAATAAGACTTGTTTTCCACACCCCCAGAGGTGCTTACATAGGCACAGTGTACTTCCCAATAGAAATGCTGCATTTGGGTATGGATTTAAACTTTAACAGCCTTATTAAATTGTGATTCGGTAAATTTAAAAGGGCTCTATATAAGCACAGAGCATATTTTTTTACAGAAGTTTTTAGTTAGTGATCTTCTATCCAAAAGCAAGGTCTTCACTAACTGAAAACTTCTGTAAAAAAATATGCTCTGTGCTTATATAGAGCCCTTTTCCATTGGCCGAATCGCAATTTAATAAGGCCGTCAGTTTGTAAATGTTTATTTTGGTATTTTTTCATGCAAATTTTTTTCATAAACTACTCATTCTGCTCTATCAGATGCATTCATAATCCAGGAAACTTAGATATGCCTTTTTTTTTCTTTTATGTGTTTTTTTGAATAACTAAACTTGAAATTATGCAACACATTATTAGAGAGTAAAAGCAGTAAACACATCCTTTACATGTTTCACTTTCATGTGGAATTATCCTTATTCTGTTTTGGGAATGTTAGTCGCAGCCAATCAGTAGGAAGAAATACATTATTTCACCACAGAGCTCCGTAACTCAGTTGGTGCAGAGCCCTGACACACTCCAAATAGAGTCTGGTAGACAGAGGTCTTAAAGGATAACTTTTGTAATAATTACAGTATGATCTTATAAAGAACTTCATAATGTTAAAAACGATTTTAAAATGATTTTTTTAAAAACAGCCCCATTCAATTCCAGCCTCGTAGATACAAGGTTTGTACTTAAGCCCTACGTGCTTAACATTTTTAAAAGTTACATCGCTATTAAGTTAGCCCTACTGCGAGCAACGTGTGAGCTACGCAGCAGGGCCGTCCGTGTCAAACACAGAGAAACAGTGCAGGAAGAGTGAGAGCCTTTGAGAGGATCTTGCAGGCTTCACACCTCATCACTTGCCGCAGGGGTCCTGAACGGGACTTCCGCGGCAGTTCTACATACAAGTCCTGCCGTGGGGTGTACTCCAAGTACCCTCCGGCACTTCAAATTAACCCCCCTCTATGCTGGAGGTCCCCATCGAGACCCCCAATGTGATCCCACATTAATCTCTTGCTGCAGGGATCCAAAGGGACCCCTGTAGCCCCCCACATTAACCCCTTGCAGCGAGGGGTCCCCAATCGGCATAGATCAGTCCAACGTTACATTTCAAAAATTCAAATTACCCACCGCGGCTCCTTGAAGGGCCTGGGGCACACCATTAGCCAATCCCGGACGCGGCACCTAAAATTATGCTCCCTCAATGCTGAGGGTACTTATCGGTAACCCCAAAGTGTCCCCATATTAACCCCTTGCTGCAGTGGTCACCAATTGGCATCGATCGTGACCCTGCTGCATTTCATAAATCAAATGTCTCGCCTCGCGGGTCCTTAAAGGACTGTAAAGGTCCTGAAAGGACCCAGGCCGCCAGGGGTACTAGAAGTAGCCCCCAGGCACCTAAAATTAACCCCATCACGCATGGGGCTCTAAACAGAGCCCCACAAGGCCTTGATTAACTCTATAACTTTCTCTATAATCTTCAACTCACTATGCTGGACACTCTCTTGACCTTATTTTCACTAATATTAGCCCTACCTTCAACCCAGTCATCTAACCTCTCCCTCTATCTGACCATCACCTCCTTACCTTCAACCTCACCACATATTCCTCCCATCACTCTTCTTCAACCCCTGCCACGATAGCCCACAGAAACCTGCTAGAACTCGACCCTACACAGCTCTCCACTGTGCTCCAACCTCTTCTCAGCACTATCACCAACCTCAACTGCCCTGACACTGCCACCTCACACTACAACTCTACTCTCTCTTCCACCCTTGACACCCTTGCCCCCATAACCACACGCAGATGCCCTCAATCTCATCCACAACCTTGGAACACTACACAAACACGATACATCCAGAAGTGCTCTGTGGTAACTTGTCTTCCTTGAATGGTAATTCAGGACTACTTAAACAGGCCTTTGTAGGAGGGCTGAGAATCTTTACTTCCCTCCCACAATTGCTAAAGGAAGTCATGGACAGGATGTGATGTAAATTACATCATCTCAACTAAGGATATATCCAGGCAGGAAACTGGTGCTGTGGCCTGTTTTCTTGCTGGATGGTGTTGGTGATGGTTGATGGTGTTGGTGATGGCAATGGTCTAACCGTGGGTAAGATCAAGCGTTTGGGGAAGGGAATTAATATATATATATATAGGTAGATAGATTTAAAAAAAAGGGTGTTGCTCCGTGGGTCTGGGCTGTGTGTTTGTGATGCATTTATAGTATTGTGTTATTGCCTTTTAATAAATACCTTTTAATGTAGACGAACCTTGTGTAATATTTATATATATTAATTTGGTGATACACCACATGCTCCCGCACTGCTGAGCGACTATGGAGGAAATCCCGCTCCACAGCAGATTTCCTTCACTACAAGTTTAGGCTACGTTCCTACTCCTCTGCCTTAAACCTGGCCAAACAGCATTACTTCACATCACTAATATCAACTCTGTCCTCCAACACCAAACGTCTGATGGCCACTTTCAATACTCTCCTCCGCCCACCACCTCCCCCATCCCTTCCTCCTCACGGCTGAAGACTTTGCCAACCATTTTACACATAAAATTCAATCATCTGCAATGAACTCTCCTCTCATCGTGGCTCACACACTCCACCCTCTCAACTAACCAACAACACCCAATCTACTCCTCTTCCCATTCCCAGAGCCACTTTGAACTACTTTACCCCTGCAACAGAGGATGAAGTCTCATCCTAATATCATCCTCTCACCTCACTACTTGTTCTTTGGATCCTATTCCATCTCAACTCATCCCTCATCCCTCCCCTCGCTACTACACTAATTCCAGCTCACACACACATCTTCAACCTTTCCCTAAACACTGGCAAGTTTCCATCATCTCTGAAACATGCCATAATTACACCCACTCTCAAGAAATCCTCATCCGATTTTGACGTTGCATCTATCGCCCTATCTCTCTACTTCCCCTGGCTTCAAAACTGCTGGAGCGCCTCGTCTACAAATGCCTTACCAGTTTCATCTCCTCTAACTCTCTTCTGGACACCTTCCAATCTGGCTTTCGGCCCCAACACTCCACTGAGACAGCCCTCATAAAATTCACCAATGACTTCCTCACCGCCAAGTCAAAAGGCCACATTTCCATTTTGCTTCTTCTGGATCTCTCTGTCGCATTTGACACAGTTGACCATCCGCTTCTACTCCACATTCTCTCCTCCCTCGGCATTTGAGACACTGCTCTTGCTCTCGTGGCTCTCATCATACCTCCAAGAACCATCATTTAGCGTCTCCTTCTCCGGCACATCTTCTTCTCCTCACCCCCTGTCTATTGGCGTCTATTAGGATCAGTCCTAGGACCCCTCCTCTTCTCCATCTACACATCCTCACTCGGTACCCTAGTAAACTCTTTTGGGTTACAGCACCAGATCTATCCCCCTCTCTTCTAGCACATGTCTCCGACTGCCTCTCTAGTATATCCTCTTGGATGTCCTCCCACCATCTAAAACTCAACATGTCTAAGACTGAACTCTTAATCTTCCCACCCTCTACTACAGCTTCAATTCCTCACATCTCTCTCTCTATCAACAATGCCATCATCATTCCCACCTCCCAAGCCCATTGTCTCAAATTTCTACTGGACCCTGCCCTCTCTTTCATCCCACACATACAGTCTCTAACCAAATCCTGTCTTCTCCATCTAAAAAACATATCCAAAATATGCCATTACCTTACATAAGACACTACTAAGATTCTAATACACTCTTTCATCATCTCTCGTCTTGACTATTGAAACTCGCTCCTTGTTGGCTTGCCCATCACTCGCCTCTCCCCACTTCAATCAATAATGAATGCCTCCGCCAGACTCATCTTCCGTATGCATCGTTCAGTATCGGCAGCTCCTCTTTGTCAATCACTTCACTGGCTTCCCTTAGCCTCCAGAATAAAATGTTAAATCTTGACCCTATCTTATAAAGCCCTCAACATCAGCGCACCCCCATACATCTCTGCTCTCATCTCCAAATACTCCCCCACACGCCCTCTTCGTTCTGCTAATGACCTTCTAATTTCTACCACTCTTGTCACCTCCTCTCACTCCCGCCTCAAGGACTTTTTTCATGCTGCCCCTATTCTCTGGAACTCCTTGCCTCACTTCACCAGACTATCCTCCTGCCTTAAATCCTTCAAAACTTCAATAAAAATGCACCTCTTTAAAGAAGCCTTCCTCCCTAACATGCTCAGCACTACCCTCTCCCTACTGTACCACATACAAACTTCAACCTTTAGATTGTAAGTCTGCGAGTTTCAATCCTGCAAGGTGCTTTAGGGAAAGCACTAGGGACACCGGATTCCAAGCTCAAAGATAGGGCCCTCCATTCATTGCAATGTGTGAATCTTGTCATTGCCTGTAACTTAACTTATGTATAGCGCCACGGAATATGTTGGCGCGTTACAAATAAACGTTAATAATAATATAACTCATGGGGCTCTATACAGAGCCCCATGAGCCCTTAATTAACTCTATAACTCATGGGGATTAATATAGAGCCCCATAAGCCCTTAATTAACCCTGTCACTCATGGGGGTAAATGCAGACCCTCATAAGCCCTTTATTAACCCTATAACTCATGGGGCTCTATACAGTGCCCCATGAGACTATAATTAACCCCCTCAGTCCAATAGGGGTCTCTATATACCCCCATAGGACAATATTAACTCCTAGGTTAACCCTACAAGTGCCATGAGAGTCCTCCTGCATGACAAAGTCTAAGCACTACACTATTAACTCTAACTATACCCCATTAACCCCTTATCCCTAACTATACCCCATTAACCCATACTAAACCCTATCTAACCCTAACTAGGCCTATCTAGCCCTATCTGGGCTTAATATCCCTTACTGGGCCTATCTAACCCAGACTGGGCCAATCTAACCCTAATTGAGCCTATTTAAACCTATCTGGACCTAATAACCCTAACTGGGCCTATTTAACCCCAATTAGCCCTATTTAATCCCATCACTTATGGGAGTCTATACAGGACCCTCATGATACTAAGAACAAACACTACACTATTCCCCCCCCCAATAAACCACTAAACTAACCCCCCCTCTACCCTAACCTATTAACCTCTACCTACCTAACACTACATACCTAAAACCCTATTAACCCCCCACTCCACTAGTTAAACAAAATAAAAAAAGCTAAGGTACAAAAAATAAAAAAACCTAGGTTTCCAAAAATAAATCCCTGCAGCATGGGGATGTGTTTATGGAGCAGGGGTAGCATCAGACTGCGGTGTCGAGCTGCTCCGATACAGCACGTATACACTTTAGGATCCCTTGCGGACACTTTTTTGTGCTCTTAGGGATTCTTCCGAGGTGCGAAGTTCAACCCATAGATTTATGGCTGCGTCTTACTACGTAGCTCTCCCAGAGCCTATTCTCTGACGTTTTTTGGGTGTTATCTTGCAAAGCAGGCTGCGAGGGACATATTAAGGAATCAATCCTCACAAACAGCAAAAAAATGTATTTTGGACGAACTATGAGGGCTAATTTAATGAGGCTGAAAGTCTTTAATTATTAATTATTTCAAACAATTTAGACTTACTGGGCAAAAAACTGCCCTATATTGTTGCTCAGGGCAGGGGCTCCTCTAGTATATGTATGTCTAAATGTGTATTGTAATTGGCCCTTCTAACAATGCTGTCATGAACCTGGATACTATGCTATCATAAGCCATCCAATTGTTGAAAGCACTGGATAAAAGCTCTATACAAATGTGAATAAATAAAATAAAGACATTTGTTTTTGTTCCTAGAAGGATTTGTGACCTGCTAGGTATGGGAAGAACATTATATGCAGGTTACATCTCTCTTCAGTTCTACTGAAATACTGCCACTATGAATTGTCACTTCATAACAAAACTTAATTGGAGAACAAGAAAATCACAGCATGATAACTTCCCCCGCAGGCCAACTAGAAACCTAAACTGGAATTGCCAATGGCACAAGTAGATTCTAGAAATGTTCAAATGTTCTCTAAAAACATTTTGTGTCATTCAGTCATGTGCGACTCTCTGTGACCTCATGGACCGTAACACACCAGGACATTTTTAATGTCCATGATCATGCTGATCCACTTGCTATACATGTCAGAGATTCTGGAGTGGGTTGCCAGTTATTCTCCAGTGGGCAACAACATACAGCTCCTGGTAGTTGTCACACATATTTTTCCCAAACTTCACTGGTCCTTTATCATTGTTGTAAATGCAGTCTACAAAGGGATTAAAAGTTCCTTTTTTTGTTTTTAAATTGCAGTTCAAGATTTTCATGCAAAAACAGTTTTTTAATATTTAAACCAGTGGCGACTGTTGACCTTGCAAGTTAAAGGGGCAGAAGACAGATACCTGGCCCCTCCCCTTATATTGACTCCACCCCATCGTATAGACTCCTCCCCTAGAGAGAGAAATGCCTAAGAGACAGGCAACGTGTAACGTTGCAGCCTGAAAACCCATTGATCTGTCAAGCACGTAGCCCTTATGATCCAATCTTGCTATTAAATTGCTAAGAAGTCACCACTATAGGACACTATTAACCCCTAGAATAACACTATACGTGCCATGAGGGTCCTCCAGGACCCTCATGATACCAAGTCTAAACACTGCACTATTAACCCCCTTCTACCCTATTAACCCTCTCTACACTATTAATCCCCTCTACACAATTAACCCCCTCTACCCTATTAACCGCTACACTACCTACCAAACACCCTAATAAAATCCCTTTTACCGCACTAATTACAAAAAATAAATAAATCGTAAATTACTGAAAAAAAAACATTACAGAAAATAAAAAACCCTACATTACACAAAGTAAAAACCATAATTTACTGAAAAAAAAATAAACTAGAATTACACAAAATAAAAAAGACTATATTACAGTTTAATAACAATAAAAACATATATTACATACACTAAAAACCTTTCCTAAACCTAGAATAGGCTAAATAAGACCACTTACTTGCCCAAATGCCCCTCCAGCGACGATGGTCTTTTGTGCTTCGTCCCTAACATAAGGGCCCTTCCCAAATGTCCACATGTCCGGCACCCCTAGGAAAAAAAGAAACATTAAAATTAATAAATAAACAAACACAACATATAATCAAATACATTCTAAATAGTACACTTACCTTTCCTAAATGTCAATCTTTCCCTCCCGATCCCTCTCTCCCTCTATATCTCTCCCTATTTCTCTCTCTCTCCATCTCTCTCTCTCCTTCCCTCTATTACTCTTCCTATCTCCCCCCCCCCTCCCCATCCCTATCTCTCTCTCCCTCCCCATCCCTATCTCTCCCTCCTTATCTCTCGCCTGCCTCCTTATTTCTTTCTCACCCTCCCTATATTTCTCCCTCCATCCCTCTCTCCCCCTACCTCTATCCCTCTTCCTATATCTATCTCTCCCTCCCTAACTCTTTCCCCCTTCCTTTCTCTCTCCCTCCCTCCCTCTCTCCCTCCCTATCCCTCTCTCTCTCCCCCTCTCTCTCTCTCCCTCCCCAACCCTCTCTCTCTACCCCTCTCTCTCTCCCTCCGTACCCCTCTCTCTGACTCCCTATCTCTCTCCCTCCATCCACCTATTTCCCTCCATCCCTATCCCTACCTCTCTCTCCCCATCTCTCTCTCCCCATACCCTCCCTATCTTTCTCCCTCCTCCCTACCTCTTTCCCTCTTTATCTATTCCTCTCTCTCCCTCTCCCTCCCTATCCCTCTCTCCCTTTCCCTCCCTCCCATATCTGGAGAGGCCCGCTGGTGGTCCAAGCTGGAAAGGCCCCCGGGTGGGCCCAGTTGGAGAGGGCTGCAGGTGGGCCCAGATGAGGAGGCCTGCAATTGGGCCCAGGTGCGGTGGCCAGCGGTCGGGCCCAGATGTGGAGGACAGAGGTCGGGCCCAGATGCAGATGGTAAGAGAGGGGGAAAGAGACACAGGGGTGGGGGAGGGGGGAAAGAGACACAGGGTAGGTAGAGGGGACAATGAGACACAGTGGAGGGTCGGAAAGAGACACTGGGGTGAGAGAGGGGGGAAAGAGACTGCAGGACCCCTGTGATGAGTCTCTGAGAGGGTAAGAGGGAGAAATAAGGAAGGAAGAGGGGGAATAAAGAGGAGGAAGGTAGAGAGAGAGATACCTCCTGTATGGCTGTAGGAGCTGCCACTCAGCACTTGGCAGCTCCCACCGCAGTCCGAAGTGGCTTGGGGACGTTCAGAGTGAACGTCCCTAGCCACATTAAAAAGCTGCTTGCTTTTGATTGGTTGATGCTGCAGCTGACAGACAGGAAAACTGACACAAATATTATCACAGTGAATGAAGGCTCAGCGAGGCTGAGCAAGACAGCATTATGATGCTCTCACTGTACTATATGATCTATAGCAGCAGTGCCACACTAGGGAAAGTCACCAGTCAAGGGGGAAGTCACACAAAGGGTTCATCTAAAGTGATAGATGCATTTTTTTAACAACAATATATGAAAGAAGACATGAAAGTTGATATACAGATATAATTACATTTTATTCTTGATATAAATTTAAATTACAATATTAAAGTGATTGATCATTTGGGGGGGGAGGGCGCGGTTGCCCATTTGCCCCCCGATGCATCAGCCACCCCTGATTTAAACAGTTTTATTCTAAATGCGCAAAAAACCAACGTGTTAGTCCCATGCCTCATATAATATTTTCAAATCCTCTGTTTCTGTTTTATTTCGTGGTTATTCAACATGTATGTCATCCCCATTAGTATTAACAGTGTTAAGTAAAAGCCCAATTATTTCTGAAAATTCCCTGAAACCATGAAAGGAACAGGTTGTCATGGCAATTTATCTGACAAGGTTTTGTGGCATGAAAGATTAGGACTGTCACGCCAAGTTACAGATTAATTTCATTTCAAAGCAGAAGCGAAAATTAATCAGTGATGTAGTTCAATAGTCTGTAGTTTTCTTTCCAATTTAAACTCAAATCAAATAACCGGAGACACATTTTTATCCAGCAAAGGATAATGGTATTTGGAGGAAAAATACATGTTTTCATTTTATTATAACTATATCTCTAGAATCTGTAAGGTAGCAGCTAGTACAATTCTCTCAATCCAATAATAGTATGCAAAATCTTAATGGGTATATTTGTATGTACATGAATAATGTTTACAAAAGAGTAGTACTGATGCAACCATTAATATTGATTCATGTAAATACATGCTATTAAGAGATATATAGAACATACAAAGGAGTGGGGGTGACGTAAATACTGGGTTGTATTTAGGTTTTATGCTGCCCTAATTTCATTCAGATTTGTGCTCACCCCTCGGCAGGGCTGACCCTAGGCCAGGAAGCACCCCAGGCTAGAATAATGCTTTGGAGGTCCTCATGCTTGTCTTCCTTAGATTAGGATGTGTAACAGGTGCAGATCTGGCTCCTTATGTGGCATCCTATGCTAACCTAAAGACTACAGACAGTTGAAATGTCATCTTGTTAATAGGTGCTTCAATCATGTCCTTTCTTCATCACAGCCCAACTTATCTCTATTAAGATGCTCCTTTGGAAAAATACCACCCTATGATCCTCAATGGAATCCTTCTACCTGGAAGATAAGGCTAGCCTGTCACCCAAATCTGGCTATGTTCCTAAATCTACATAAACGTGCAAGACTATATTCAAATGCTGGAATAAGTAAGGGTCCTTATATTAATGAATTATTACCGATGGTATGTAAATGCAGCTGCACCTTGAGAAACCCACAGACATAGTGCAGAAATGGTCATCAGTGTGACAGAGGTTCAATAAGCTGACCTAAAGTTAGACAGTTTTTTAAAATGTTTTTTATTTGGTATAGTGCATTTGAGTTGGAAATTGGATAAAATTGCAAATGAGGTAGGATATTTCTGCTTTCCTTCATGGGATTGATCCATACCTGCTATGAGGTTTCTTATGCTATGTGTTCCCTGGCGGAAATAATAATTGATGGATGCTGGAATGGTTTGAGTTCTTTTGCCAGTGTTATATGCAATGGGTTATCCTTCAGAAGTCCTTTAATGAATCCAGTGTATACTGAAAAGAATTGTAGAAGATCATATATTTGATTTGGAGCCGGGGGGAACTCGAATATATTTAGTGTTGAAGAATGTCTAATGTAAAACATTATAAAAGTACTATATTTTTGGCATAGCAGGTTTGTTTATTATATGGTATGAATGCTATTGATGTAAAAGTCAAATTGTAACACTATACATAACTTCTTGACACAATTGTTTTATTATCTTTATAAGAGATACTGACTTCCTGGCAATATGCTATTAATATGGGGCCCTATGCTAATCCAGGCATTAGCAATTACAAGGGCTGTAGCAGCACAGTAAATCATACCTAGCTATGTTAATAAGTGTCACAACTGGATTTTGAGAGGCACAAGTGGACCCTTTGCCACTCCATTTCTTCATGCCCAAGATTTACTGGATTATTGTGGCCCTGGGATATGGAAACTTTCCTGGGTTAAAATATGATTACAATATTATATTTATTTTGGTTTCGGTGTATATTAGGTTTTGCATGGTTTAGAGTACCAATGCTACTTGTGGTCATGTCCAGAGCCTAGTGAGTTTGCTAGAGTAATTTGCCTTGGCTTGAGATAACAAGTTCCTGCCCTGCGCAACCCAGTGGGACATACAGTATCTCACAAAATTGAGTACACCCCTCACATTTTTGTAAATATTTTATTATATATTTTCATATGACAACACTGAAGAAATGACACTCTGCTACAATGTAAAGTAGTAAGTGTACAGCCTGTATAACAGTGTAAATTTGCTGTCCATTCAAAATAACTCAACACACAGCCATTAATGTCTAAACCGTTGGCAAAAAGTGACAAGTGAGTACACCTATATGTTGAAATGTCCAAATTGGGCCCAAAGTGTCAATATGATGAACTGGCCAAGCATGTCTCAAGACCTAATCCCTATTGAGCATTTGAGGTGGGGGAGTGCAAGGTCTCTAACATCCACCAGCTCCATGATGTCATCATGGAGGAGTGGAAGAGGACTCCACTGGCAGCCTGTGAAGCTCTGGTGAACTCCATACCCATGAGGGTTAAGACAGTGCTTGAAAATAATGACGGCCACACAAAATATTGACACTTTGGCCCAATTTGGACATTTCCACATATGGGTGTTCTCACTTTTGTTGCCAACTGTTTAGACATTAATGGCTGTATGATGAGTTATTTTGATGGGACAGCAAATTTACACTGTTATACAGGCTGTACACTTACTACTTTACATTCTAGCAGTGTTGTCACATGAAAAGATATAATCAAATATTTACAAATATGTGAGGGGTGTACTAACTTGTGAGATACAGTATATTGTTTATATTGTGTGTGATTGGATATAAATTGTGTTTCATGTTACAGGTATTGTTGTAAATAACATATTGTTTATCCTGTAAGTGATTGAGGTGTTCTGGGGAAAGATGTACTGGGGAAAAGGTCCACACAACAGGGGCTCTGAGATGTACCCCAGTAAGGGCTATAGTAAAAACTATATAAGATGCTCTGCAAATGGACAGCTCTGCAGAATATTACAGCTATCACATAGCTCCCACCTCCAGCACCCAGCTTGTCCTTCAGTTAAGTGCTAAGACAACAGTCTTGAGATTGCGACCCTGGGCATTACAGAGCAGATGGTGCTGCCTTGCACATACACCTGAGATGCTCTGTTTGACAAGTAGGCATGCATTCCTAAGGCAACTAAGAATGCGCCATGGCCTAATTGGTGGCTACTAGATGTTCCATCTCACACATAGGTATGTATTTATTGGCTAAACAAGAATGTACATTGTCCTGATTGAGGAATCTTAATTTACATTTAGGTTTGCACCCATTGGTGACCAAACATGCACAATTTTCTGAATGGTTGTTCTCCACTGCAGAAACTGTATAAATATGTATATAGTCATAATGAAATGTTGTCAGTTGGAATTCACGTAACAATTGTGTGAGTGTTTTACCGGGTGACGGTATCCTGTGTTGAGAGTGGTTATATCCTTTGACCACTGGTTTCTTGACAGTCTATCTCGTGGAAGCATTTTTGGGCATTTTGCCTGCTTCGAGTTCATCTTCTGTAGCAGAGGTGTACAAAGAACTCCATGATTCTGCTGGGTAGGTGGAACTGGGTTCCTATGAAGCCCAATTGAAGAAAACAGATTGTGACAATCCCCCATTCCCGAAAACATTGCGGGAGAACTGATACGAGTCACTGCTACGAGATAACTGCATGACAAAGCCAGAAAACAAGGCAAAAATCTCCAATCTGCACTGACAAAAGAAATTACGAGTTACTCTGTTAGACTTTTACACCCAAGCCATGTGCTAATACGATTTTATGGATCACTCGCAAATCATGGCAGTGGCGTAACTGCAAAAATGATGAAGAAAATATTACTGGTACCAAAGACCACTCACAAAGGCAGCAGCTAAAGTGACAGTATAGTAGCAAAAATGTCTTAAAAAGGATGACATTTCCACATTTTTTTCCAAAAACCAGTTGGAAATCAACATATGGGTAATTAAAAATGATGATAATGTATTATGGGGTTAATATATGTTAGGAAACAAGTTTGCCTAGGAACAAATGCTCTAATGCATTGTCTATATTTTTCACTAAATACACTATTTTTTTTATATATTGAAGCTATTATTACAATTGTCACATCTATTTAAGGTTGTAAAACAATACTAATTAAAATATAAGGAAAAAAAAAAAAAATATATATATATATATATTTATATATGTATATATATGTAAATGTTTTCTGGTTACATGCCACAATTAAGGCACTTCATTTCGTTCATCAACATAATTCTCACATTCTCAATTACTATTTGCTCACAGAGCCGTTTCTCATCCATAACACTTGGCTTGAGTACGCCCTACACTAAAATCCCTTGCGACATAGGACGAATTTACAGATGTGGGTTGAGTGCCGAAATACGAGGGAGCAAAAGATTAACATCAAAGTGTAATATGGGGGAAAAAAAACTATCCCGCAGCAGATTTATTGATGTGCCACAGTTTACACCACACAATTTACATAGGGCCTATAGTTACTTATAGTGTATGATACAATCATTCTAAAACAGTAATTTACAGGAAATATTTGTCAATGTGTTAATATGACAAATGTATCCTGAGGCACATAATAAGTAATGTTATAGCCAGTTTACAATAATGCTTGGCAAAAGTGTACTACAGAAAATAAAAAATAAAAAATCATAAGAGACATTTGAACTCCGTTGGGTATGGTGTATACAGTATATGAAAGAAAGAGGTTGTGCTATGTTTCATACATTAGTTTATATGCCTTAAATCACCTGTTTATTTTAATATAGTGTTAATATAGTCTTGTGGCATTTTGAATATTAAGGGACTTAAGTCAGATTTTGGGGTGACGGGCTAGCCTTACTCCCAGATAGGAATCAACTGATAATTTTAGGATGATTTATCCCCATAGTAGATTTTTTACATACCATCTTTAATAAGGAATTTACATAAGGACACTTACTTCTTCCAGCATTTGTATATAGTCTTGCAGTTTTTTGTAGATTGAGAGACCTAGTCAGACTTGGGGTGACGGACTAGCTTAACCTTCCAGGTAGGAGGATTACATTGAGGTTCATAGAGCAGTATTTTTCCACGGGAGGATCTTAAGTTGTCCTGCGGGCAGCAGATTAACACAATTGATGGAAGTCATACAATTGATGAGAAACCCTCTGTGGGTTTTTTTCTAATGCACTTATCTTTTAATATATGCAGCGTTGTTTTTCAAAATAACATATTCATATATTTTCCTATTTGTATTATTTTGTCCTTGCTTTTACGAATATATGCTTTTACGTATATATAGTACTTGCTTTTACGTATATATATATATATATATATATATATATATATATATATATATGTTTATATGGCAATTCAGATTCAGATTTTACCTTAAACATATATTTATGATGTAATAAGTGTTTAGTCATTTCAACATGTCAGAAAGTGTCACATATGTTTATAGACAGAATTATTATTTCATATAGACATATGTACCTACCATTCTATGGCACTGCACTGGTACCATCAGGCAGTCTGCTTCCCCCACAATATATGCTGCCCTAGTCCTGAGCCTCAGTGGCCCTGCTAGAAAAACACCAGTGGGTAATTTTATGTCTATAACAAAATGCCAATTAAAGGATCAGTTGTTCCTTCTTCTTACTTCTTATACATGCGCTAAAGTAGATATATGATGTCCTGGATTCTGAAAGATTCAGATAAGATAAGATACAGCATTTTCTTGGTTCAATATGTACTAAGAAATTAGATCATAGAATAAATGAAGTTGAGTGTGTGTGCTCGTTTTACCCAAATGCCTTAGGGACCATGTCACTAATATATAATACTAGCAACATGCCCGTCAAAAAATGATGGTCAATAAAAGAAAGTGTTGAAATGGTGTTTGTCACATAATGTGAGTGTACTTGTGAGTGTACTGTGTGCCTCAACTATATAGACCCCTCTAACACACTAATGAACGCATGTAATAACACTATAAGTGCCATGAGGGTCATCCAGGACCCTCATGACCTAAAGTGTAAGCACTACACCATTTTAACCCGGTCACTTATGGCGGTCTATCCAGACCCTCATAAGCCTCTATTTAACTCCATCAGTCCCATAAGGGTATATTATGACCATTATGGGCCTGTTACAACGCAACATTAACCACATAAGTTCCATGACGGTCCTCAAGGACCATCATGACACTAAGTATAAACACTACACTGCACTATACCCCCCAATAAAACATTAAATATCAACTAAACACCCTCTACACTAACCTATTAACACCTACACTACCTACCTACCCTCTAATAACCCCCACCACTCTAATTACAGAAATCAAAAAAACTAAATTCATCAAAAAGCAGAAATCTACATTACAGTACATAAAATAAAAAAAATAAAATCACAAAAAATAAAAAAAGGAACATTACAGAAAATAAAAAAATACATTACAATCCCCCCACTACATTTAAAAAAAAATTACACACCTGAAAAGGAAATACATATAATACATACTATACAATTAAATACAATACAATGCAATTAAATACAATACAATACAATTAAATACAATACAATACACCCCTATTGAATATACATCCTCCTATCTAATATACATCCCCCTATGTAATATACATCCCACTATGTAATATACATCCCACTATGTAATGTAATATACATCCCACTATCTAATATACAATACTATCTAATATACATCCCCTATCTATCTATCTATCTATCTATCTATCTATCTATCTATCTATCTATCTAATATACAATAAATACTATCTATATACTATACATCCCCCTATCTTTCTAATATACAATACATGCTATCTCTATATAGCAACCCTAATTCTAAGCTACAATAAAATAATTAAGACCACTTACCTTTGAGATGTTTCTTCAGATCACCAACCTAGGGTAAAAAAGATTAAAAAAATGAATACAACACGTTTACATAAAATAACTAAACATTCTAAATGTTCTAAATATTATACTCACCTTTCCAGCATGTCCCCTTCCAGCATGTCCCATCCCAGCATGTCACGTCCTCCTCCATGTTTGCCTCTGCGGCGCTGCTCCTGTTAAAAAAAAAAACATTACATCAGTACACATACATAAACCTAAAACAAAGTGAAATAAACACAATCTACATTATACTTACCTCCCAGCAATGTCTCCGGCCTCCTGGTGTTCTGCTCCTGAAGCATCCGCGCGTAAAAAAAAAAAAAAACACACATCCGCCCAGGCTTCCTACGGAGTGTTCCAGAATAAAATTGGCAATGGTGGCTTCTGATTGGCTGAAAAAGCTTTCTATCAAATTCAGCCAATGAGAAGACGCCAATTGTGAACCAATGAAAAAGGGATACACCCCAAAATACCACGCTGATTGGATAACACACCTGTCAATCTTTACTTGAACCAATCCTAAGGCTTTATTGCCATCAGCCAATCACAATGGAATATACCCCCACGTACTGATTGGTCAAGACATCTGCGCCTTCCCATTGGCTGTAATATTGATTGACTTTAACAATAGCCAATGAGAATGCGCAAATCCTTCACCAATCAGTACGTGGGTGTGTATTCCATTGTGATTGGCTATTGTCAGTGCAACCAATCAGAATGCGCAGATGCTCCAACCAATCACCCTGTGGGGATGTATTCCATTGTGATTGGCTGAAGGCATTTGCGCCTTGTGATTGGTTTAAATAAAGATTGAAAGGTGCATTATCCAATCAGAGTGGGATTTTAGGGTGTATCCCTTTCTGATTGGCTCACACATTGGCGCCTCCTGATTGGGTGATAGACAGCGTTTTGAACCAATCAGAAGGCGCCATTGCCTATTCTCTTCCGGAAAAGTCTCAGGGAGCCTCATTAGCATCTGGGATGTCCGTGAGTGCGGATGTAAGTATTTTTTTTTTTTTTATATATACACGGCGTGGCAGAAGAGGAGGCGGAGGAGGCCGGAGACATCGCGGGGAGGTAAGTACAATGTAGATTATGTTTATTTTATTTTTATGTATGTGTATGTGTATTAATGTTATGTTTTTTTTAACAGGTGCCACTCCGAAGAAGGGTAAAAGAATAAGGACGGGACATGCCGGAAAGGTGAGTAGAATATTTAGAATGTATAGAATGTTTCTTTATGTACTGTAAACGTGTTGCACTAATTTTTTTATTTTTTTTCCGTAGGTGGCTGATCTGAATGGACATCTGCAAAGGTACGTGGTCTTAATTATTTTATTTTAGCTTAGAATTAGATTATTTTCTATATAGATAGCATTTATTGTATGTTAGCTAGGGGTATGTGTTTTATATAGATAGCATAGAATGTATTGTATATTAAATTGTGGTATTTAGATAGATTGGGGATGTATATTATATAGATAGGATGTATATTATATTATGATATTTATTTAGATAGATTGTGTGATGTATATTAGATAGGGGTGTATTGTATTGTATTGTATTTAATTGTATTGTATTATATTGTATTGTATGTATTTGTATTGTATTGTATTGTATGTATTTGTATTGTATTGTATTGTATTGTATTATATGTATTTCCTTTTCAGGTGTGTCATTTTTTTTTCTATAGTGGGGGGGGGGGGTTTAATGATTTTTTTTATTTTCTGTAATGTTCCTTTTTTTATTTTTGTGACAGGTTTTTTTATTTTCTGTAATGTGTATATTTTATTTTGTGAGTTAGGTTTTTTATTTTATATAATGTGGATTTGTTTTTTTGTGTGACTTTAGGCTTTTTTATTTTCTGTAATTAGAGTGGTGGGGGTTATTAGGGGGTAGGTAGGTAGTGTAGGTGTTAATAGGTTAGTGTAGAGGGTGTTTATTTGATATTTAATGTTTTATTGGGGGGGGTATAGTGCAGTGCAGTGTTTATACTTAGTGTCATGATGGTCCTTGAGGACCGTCATGGCACTTATGTGGTTAATGTAGTGTTGTAACAGGCCCATAATGGTCATAATATACCCTTATGGGACTGATGGGGTTAAATAGAGGCTTATGAGGGTCTGTATGGACCCCCATGAGTGACAGGGTTAATGAAAGGCTTATAGGGGTCTATATTGACCCCCATTAATGACAGGTTTAATTAGGGGTTTATGGGGGTCTGTATTGACCCCCATGAGTGACAGGGTTAATGAAGGGCTTATGGGGGTCTGTATTGACCCCCATGAGTGACAGGGTTTAATGAAGGGCTTATGGGGGTCTGTATTGACCCCCATGAGTGAGGGGGTTAATTAAGTGCTTATGGGGGTCTGTATTGACCCCCATGAGTGACAGGGTTAATGAAGGGCTTATGGGGGTCTATATTGACCCCCATAAGTGAGGGGGTTAATGAAGTGCTTATGGGGGTCTGTATTGACCCCCATGAGTGACAGGGTTAATGAAGAGCTTATGGTGGTCTATATTGACCCCCATGAGTGAGGGGGTTAATGAAGTGCTTATGGGGGTCTGTATTGACCCCCATGAGTGACAAGCTTAATGAAGCGCTTATGGGGTCTGTATTCACCCCCATGAGTGACAGGGTTAATGAGGGTTTTATGGGGGTCTTTATTGACCCCCATGATTGAGAGGGTGATAGTGTATATTTGTTTCCTTTTATAACGGATCCTTTAAGGACCTTTACGGTCATTTAAGGACCTGTAACGCAGGAATTTTGAATTTTCATTGCAGCGGGGGTCCCCGATCGCATGCAATCGGGACCCCCACTGTGATGGTTAATGTGGTGTTAATGCAGGTCTCCGAGCTTATCTCGGATCCCGTGGGGTTAATGCGGGTTTCCGAGCTTATCTCGGATCCCTTTTTGGGTAAGTTGTACGTGGCTGGGCTGTGAGCCTCGTTTTCGTTTTTTTCGGCTGACATTTTTTCTCTTGTTTAGTGGATTTTCGTGTGTCTGAACTTGGGAATTTGGACTTAAATGGAGGTGTAACTTCACTTTCAGAGGTCCTGGGTGCCCCCCTTGCTATGGGTAAGCTTTTTATGCAGTTTTTGTGAGTATTTGGTGTGTTTTGACTGTTTTTAAAAACACGCTCATTGCCTAAGTGCTACGGTTTAATGGCTCGCCTTGCTATCATCGATAAGTCATACGTACTACCCAAACAGCGTGATGACGAATCGTAGTTGGACAATTAGAATATGTGACTTTTAATAATCAACCTAATAAGGAGAAATGGGCGTTCCAAAAAGAGTGGGAAATAAAATTGGACAAATACGTAATGATGAGGAATGGATCAGAATATTCACACAATAGCAGATGTGCAGCAATACAGGAGTCTAATTATAATATTTTACATAGGGCATATTTAACTCCTATACGTTTAAATAACATTAATCCTATATGTATCCCAAAGTGCTTTAGGGGTTGTAATATAAGAGGATCCTATACATATGTGTGGTGGGAATGTCCATTGGTGAGTCCCATTTGTTTCTTAGTAGAAATAATTATTACTAAGCTTTTTTAATATAGAAATCCTCTATTACAGAAGAAAGCCTTGTTGGGAATGAAGATAGATGCCTCCTTAGAAAGGCAAATGCTTTGATAAGACAATTTTTAATCGCAGCAAGAATCATAACAGCACAAATCTGGAAAAGTAATATAACTTTAAAGAAAAATCTCATTAATAAAATAAATTATATAGCAACTAATAAGAAATTAACAGTTTTATTGGCAGATAATGAAAACAATTTTGCAAAGATTTTTCTAGTACTTTCTTAGTTCTTTGCTTCCTTCTTACTTTTACTGTCTTAATTGTTGTGTTTTCATTGCACTGTGCCGCTATGGGAGGAAGGTATTTGAAGAAAATGTTTTTGCCCCTTCTCCCTCCCCTGTTTTTTTCCCCCTTATCTCCCTCCTCTGTGTCTCCCCCCCCCCCCTCTCACCCCTGTGTCTCTTTTCCCCAACTCCCTCCCCTGTGTCTATTTCCACCCTCTCCCCCCTCTCCCTCCTCTGTGCTCCTACAGGTGTGAAACCATTTGCGGGCTTGGGAAATTTATCATTTTCCCCAAGCCCGAAATGTGTTTCCGATAAACGGGCTTGAAAAAAAATTACGGCTTTACTGCCGCCATTTTTTTTCTTGCATAGCCGTTTTGAGACCGTCCAAAAACGCCAATTACATAGCAAATTAGCTTGCAGCCTCACTTACAGGCTCCCTGCCTCTCCTGCTGAGCTGTGTATGAAGTTGTGAGTTCATTTTCTTCCGAGTTGCGGGCTTGAAAAAAATGGCAGCCGTTAAAGCTGTAACTTTTTGGAAGCCTATAACTCGTACGCAATTTGGAGCCTCTCCCCTCTCAAGAAAGTCATGTACAGGCCTTGCGACAAGCGCCTTCGACGCCCATTGCAGCCCCTGTCAATTCCATAACTTTCGGGCCTTGCGTTGAGCGTCTTTGGCGCTCTTCGCAAGGCCCACAATGAGCGCCAAAGGTGCTTATTATGCATGCGCAAACCCATAACTTTTAACATAGCGTTATCAACAAGTCACAATTAAGACAACTATATATGTGATATGTAATACTATTCTTTAGAATGGTTGTGTTGTAATCAGTGCATAGTGTCATAGTGTGCCAATACACATATTCTGGTCAATTCTGCAAAACTGACCCGCCCCTGCCTTTAATTCCAGTAACACTGACTGGACTGCACAGGACATACACATTGGGGACTGAACAGATACTAGTATTGCCCAAACGATTAACTTTGTAGATGCTTCCACTGTTTCTGTCCAATTATTAGTTAAGTGTTAGCATATCTTATTTATTTTTGACCATTACATAGAAATACAGAAGAGCATTGAGTTGTGGGATGAAGCTTCAAACACTTGACTATATTATTATGCAGCATGGTACAGAGCTAGTTTGTTAGCAGAACCACTTCAATTTAAATCCACTAAAATCATAATGTGGTCCTCTTACAATGATCTTATTGTTTGCAGTTTGTATAGTTACTTAGAATTTGGATATTTTATTTTTTTATTACATCTGCTTGTTGCTAATCATTGAAAATTGACTAAGATTGATACCAGCAATTCCCTTTAGAATGAAAACAACTAACAATTCAGTGGCCTTACCATTCAGTGAAATGAGCATGTGCAGATTCTTGCAAGTATCATGTTCAAGGGAAAGTTAAACAAAAACACATATTGGTTTTATATGAAAGAGTTAACTTGTGTAGTTTTAAATATGTAATAAAACATTGTACTGGAAATGTGTAACTGTCGGCAATGTGTTACTGATATAAACAACTAGCAAATTGCCCGTCTAAAAATTACGGCAATAAGATTGTAAGGCAGGTAATGTTGTTTGTTTGCAACATTAATTTTGTTGCTGTTCCGTGATCCTTCTGCGCTCATTGCGAGCCTCGCGCTGAGCACCTTTGGCGCTCATTGCATGGTTGTTTGTGTGCTATGAGCAGCGTTGTTTTTTTTTTTTGTATGGCAATGAAATAATTAATGAAATAATAAATGAATATACTTTACCTATTTTGAAGTAATATATGCAGGAAGCATTGTGTTGAAGAGCTGACAATCTGTTTTCATGTTGCTGCAGCATACAATGTGTGTTTTCAGTGCTGTGGAGCTGCTGTGTAAGTGTCAGCAATGTGTGCAGTGTATAGTGTAAATAGTGTGCGTGCGCGAGGAAAATCCGTTAGGGTAGCTGTGTACTTCCGCATTGTGTAAGTTAGTGTTGTAAAATGGCGCCTAATGTGTGTTACGCGGCTGTGGCTGATTTTGCGTCCTTGTTATTGGACCTCGTACGTCTTTTTCGGAAAATCTGTATGTGTTTTGTGTTGTTTCGCGTGTTTAGGGTCCTGTAGCCTCGTTTTCGTTTTTTTCGGCGGTCACTTTTTTTTCTCGCTTAGGTGATTTTCGGGTGTCTAAACTCTTGAATGTCTACTTAAATTTAGGTGCAACTTCACATTTAGAGCTTCTGGGTGCCCCCCCTTGCTGTGGGTAAGCTTTTTATGTGCTTGTTGTGTGTATTTTTTGTGGTTTTAAGGTTTTCCTGTGCGCGGGTTTTAAGGCGCTAATGTCGTATTTTTGCGAGGTCGTAATATTTATTTTTCTAAGTCCCGTGGCTCGTATTTGCGGATGCTTAGTCCGTAAATTTTGGGGTCGTGGTGGGAGCTTCCACCTCTGCAATTCGGCCCCTCGCTTCGCGATGGTCTGCATTTGCGGGCCTAAAGTCCACCATTGCTGGCAAGGAGCGCCGAAGGCGCTCCTTGCCAGCAACTGCGTCCCTCGCTTCGTGAGGGCCGCAGCGTTAGTAACAACTTTTGACAACCCGCACTGATGACAACTATATATGCGATACACACAAAAAACGTCTACTCCGTCTACTCAATCATAAAGCAGTAAGGTTTAAATTTGTCCAGTTCCATAACTTTTACATAATAAGATTCTCTATTGATGGTTATATAAAGGTTGGATTTTTAGAAAGGTTAATAATAAAATTGATTGGATGGAAATTTGTTACATATAGATGTATACATACATTTTATTTATATGCTTCAAAACCAGCTTCGTGACAGTGTATCTATTATTTGTAAAGATAACTCATCCAGATGAAGATGCCAAAATCAAATAGTCACAATTCATTTTGGATACAGCAGATAAAGTGCAGGATTTATCTGTTCAGAAAGAGTGATTTGTCCTTTGTATGGAATCCTCTGTGTAAGATGAACATTTTGCATCTTTCTGAGCAATCTTTAAGTTGTGTAAGGTTTCTTTAAAGTGGCAAAGAGGAGCCACAACAGGGTATGGCAGGAAGGAGCGGGTAACTAATTATTTTTTATACAAAGGTGATCTTATCACTCTATGGACAATCTAACTATCTACATATTTTGGCTTTTTATTGATACCTGCAGGCACCTACTGTGTACAGAGAAGTTGCAAGGCGGCCCCAAAATCTTTAATATAAAATAAACTTATCTTAGGTGTAACTTGCATATTAAACTATACCTATTTGGAACATTTGCTGTGTCATTTAATTAAGTCATTCAGGTGTTTGATCAATCTGTCACTTCATCATCTAGTAGTTTGGTCATTGCATGATCATCCAGTTATAATAGTTGAGATTTAAATGGTTAAACCGTCTAGTGGTTTAATTATTCAATTATTCAAGGTTTGGTCATCAAATGGTATAGTCATTCAATAATTTAGTTATCCAATAGTGCCTTAAAACATTTTGGACATTCAACAGTTTAACAATGCACTGGTTTGTTCATCCCATTACTAAAGGTCTAAACATCATTAAAGTGGATGGGACAAACCTTGTTGATTTTATATAATATTTTATTAATGATACATTTTAATTATGGATTTTTATAAGTAATATAATAAAAATCAAGTTTTATTACACCCGTCTAGCATGGTCTTGTGGTCAAATAAAAATACTATATGGTACTTATAGTTAATGAGGTAGGAGCTGGTTTATAAAGGAAGTGTTTCTCTTTTGAATTTGCATCCCATTTGTTTGCCAACAAGTGGTTTGATGATCAATTAACTAACCATCCAGTGTTTGGTCGTGAAATGATTTATCCATACTGTTGTATGGTATCCAATTGTTAGCCATCTAGTGGTTTTGTCAATCAATTGCTTGGCCATCCAGTGTTTTGTTCATCCAATTATTTAGCCATACAATGTTTTTCTATCCAATTATACTTATTTATGCATCCAGTGGTTTGTTCCTCCAATTGTTTAACCATCCAGTGTTTTCTTCATCCAATGGATTCACTATCCAGGGGTTTGGTTATCCAATTGTTAAGCCACCGAGTGGTTAAAACAACCAATGGTTTGGTCATTCAAATTAACAATCTATTGGTTTGGTCATCCAATGGTTTAGCTATCCAATTGTGTTATCATCTAATTATTTAGCTATTCAATGGTTTGGGCATATATTTGTTTAGTCTTTTAGTATAAGTTTTGTTATCTGGAGTTCCCAAGTGTGCTTGGTGTTGTAAACAGATAATTCAGAAATATGACAACTTTCTTTGCATTTACATATTTCTTGATACAGCTAAAATAACTTTGTTTGTCATCGATCCTTTGGGAAAAGTTTGCTTCAGGGTATGTTAATATGTGACTAGTTTTTTTGTTACTATTAAACTTGCAAAAGACTGAAACTTGTCATTTTACATATTTTGAATATGCCTGATATTTTGTTTTTCACATTGAAATCTGTATTTAAACACATTTTGTAATATTAAAATAGTTTTATATCTTTATAGCATTTTGCACACAACTTAAGGGCATTAAAGAATATTAAGTGTCCCGTCTTTGTCTATTCAGTAATTACTGTTTTCTTAGTTATTGCTTCGCTGACTTCAATTTACCAAAAGGAATGGAATTTAAAGTCTGTCATGTATAGCAGCTGGAACCCAGTAATCTGTGATAGCAGAACCAGTGGAGCACAAAGTGCATGGAACCTGCTGGTAACATGTGAGAGCTGGACGGCACAGAAAGGCAGTTACTCCCTATGGTGGAATTAAATAATATAATCTAAAAAGTAGGTAAGAATCACAAGAACGCTGCTTGGTAATTTATAATGTACTTCAAATGTTGACCTACATTTTTAGAAGGTGCCCTATAACAAAATTCACTGGCATAAAATATATTAATTGTACACTTACAACTTATTTATATTTTACACCTCTATATTTTATATTTAACTTACATTTTATCTAAATTTAAGGTAAGGCATTACGCATATTCTGGGATGACTTCTCCATGAATCCTATTAATTGGTTTAGAACTGGCCATTTGGATATGACATGGTAAAAGAGAACTATTAAGGAGCAGTGAAATAAATGTATACACATATTGTGTATGTCATATACATAATGCATTTAATTTAAAATATTTTACAGTTGTAGAACATGCTCAGTTCATAATTACAATTGCTGTAACAACCAGTGACATTAGTGAGAATTTCTATAGGTCATCAATTATAATCAATTATTTGCTGGTTTGTAGCCAACACATTGAGATGGTTCAATCTGGTCAATCACTCTGTGTCTTTTTCTCTAAAGCAATTTTTTCCTAATCTTCCAAAAACGTAAGGAGATACAAGGGGGGAATGAGGTGGAGATGGGAAGGCTAAGGGAAAGATAAGGAAGGAAACATAGTGAGCTGAATCATGGCCTAATAATTAGCCTTATTAAATTGTGATTCCGCCAATTGAAAAGGGCTCTATATAAGCACATAGCATATTATTTTACAGAAGTTTTTAGTTCGTGAACTTCTATCCAAAAAACTAAAAACTTCTGTAGAAAAAAATATGCTCTGTGCTTATATGGAGCCCTATTCAATTGGCCGAAACACAATTTAATAAGGCTTAATATGTCTGGTTATCTGTTTGTGTTTTGGTGCAAAGATTGTTTAATTTAAGGTTTTCCAGGATTAACACTTCATTAATTCTTGTTATAAGAGCAAATAGAATGAAATAAGGTTATCACCAGGCAGCCACAATACCGATATTTGTAGCAACAAAAAACATATTGCTTCAACTTATGTTGATGCTATTTTAAATCCTCATTAGTGGTATATAGACGACAGTATTGAATAGTAGGAATGATCTTTGTCTTTAGCCAAGTGGATAATATGCTGATTACTTTGTGCCAACAATCTACTAATTGGGAACATGTCACTATATATGATGGAAAGTACAGTTATCAGAACAACCCCTAAAACAAGTAGGTGAACATTTAGCATTAATTGCATTTATAAGTATATGTTGGGACTAGATAAATTCATGGAAGTTGCTAATAGTGTAGCATTTCTCCTAGCTGTAAACACATTGATAAACATATTGTCACAGTTCTTTTGTGGGAGTTCAAGATTAAAATATATTACCAATTTGTCTTAGCTTTATTTTTACAAGGTCTTTGTAACATTTTAGAATTATTATAGAGACGAGATACCATTATAGCACAGGTTGCAATAGCAGAAAGCTGCAAAAGCAGTGAACAAGTTATTATCTCTATGATGATTAAAGGTTCCAAGGAAGTGGGAGATTTTAAATATCTGAAAGTTTCTTCTGGTGGGATATCATATATCATGATTAAATTGCCTAGCCTCATGAGTCGATTACCTATTATAAAGGGATCTGTAATCTCGAAGGTCCATTCACTGCCTACCATAAGCAATATTTGGGGTTGAACTGATAGTAAAAAGTGGGCTATTAAATATTGGTAAAAAAACCCAAGATATCTGGTTGTTAATCCAAGGGATACTTTGTAATTAGACCAAAGGTCATATATATGTTAGTGAATAACTAACTAAGGCTTCCAATAAGGGGATTACTTTAGTAATTTGAAAAATCCATATAACATATCAACTTTCTTTAACATCTCATTTTCCAATTGAACCCAAGGTGAATTCTGGTCATGCCACTATTTTAGCCGCCCCACTATTACATATATAGCTCTCAGCAGTGTGGGCTTGCCAAAATCCATTGTTAACGCAATGGTAAAACTGTGGGCTTGCGAAGCGAGGGCCGCCACTGTGGCCAGGCAAGGAGCGCCAAATGTGCGCCTTGCGCTGGTGGAGATGAGCACCATAGGCGCTCATCCCTACGACTCCGTACAACTTAGGCAGGGAGCGCCAAAGGCGCTCACTGCGCTGGTGGAGATGAGCGCCTTAGGCGCTCATCCCTACAACCCTGTAGGACTTAGGCAGAAAGTGCCAAAGGCGCTCATTGCGCTGGTGGAGATGAGCGCCATAGGCACTCATCCCTATGTCCCTCACGACTTGCGCATCATACCTACGACCTGCAGGACTACGCATCAACAGAAAACTCTAATACACAATTCACAGTGTGAGACCTGTAGCACAAATCGCATTAAAAAAATTACGGCCCGTAACACTTACAAAAGGAAACCGCCACTTAAAATATGAGCTGCAAAAAATACAAACTTAACGGCCGAACCACGCACAGCGAAAAACACACAAAATACAAACAAAAAAACCATCACACACAGCAAGGAGCGCCAAGGGTGCTCAGAGGAGCAAAAGTACACCAGGGGAGAGGCTCGAAATGAGCGCCAAAAGACGATCAGAGCGGATCTTGCAATGAGCGCCAAAGGAGCTCTGACAACCAAAAATACACCAACTGAGAGGCTCACAATGAGCGCCGAAGGTACTCACAAAACCAAAAATGATGTGCCAAACAGCATTACCTGCCTTACAATTCTATTGCCGTAATTTTTTGACGGGCAAGTCGCTAGTTATATAATAAGAATATAAATCTTAGACTTAAAGGCCACCATGCAATTTTAGGAAGTGCATCACTTTTATGGATATACTAGGCTTTTTTATTGATCTAGATTAATTTAGAAAAGGCTAACTGCATTTTCTTTCATTCCGATAGAGTAAAAGAAAAATAAAGTTGTGATAGAGATGTTATCTTGACTGTGTTAATATTCCCTAGCCATGAGATATGGTATTGTGTATTGTAACACAACAGTTATCCCTGTATTATTCAGATCTTTTCTGCTGAGAGTTGCTAGGGGTTGGAATAATATGTTTATTTACATAATCAATGAGATTTTAAATACTTCCTATTTTTTGTTGGGACTGGCGATGCTCAATTTTTATCATCAGAGTTCTTGCTCTTAAATTATATTATTGAAGATAAAAAAGAATTATGCTGCTTTTAATACCTGGCTCATATACATTATGGTTTCACCACTGGGAGTCAACAACAGGCTCAAATCAAGCAACCCAAGGTTAAAATCTTTACATGAACTACCAGGCATAATCTAAATTTGTACACCCTGACTTCTGTCACCAAGCGGGGAAGGAGTCACCACCCAAGGACCATAATTCCCCCAAATATCTGGCACCCACTCCAAAAGGATGTCCCTTTTCTACACCCACATATTGGAGCCTCTACTCATTACTTGGACTAGCAGAAGATGTGCAGGGGTCAGGAATACCAGAAGTTGATTAGAAAAGGATAAAAGCTCATCTGCCAGGTACTGTGATGGGCCAAGAGGCAGTGTAAAGCCTCAAGTTTGTTTATTAGTCTGCAGTCCATAAAATACTTTTATATTGTCATCCAGTATATGTAATTTGACATGTTTTTTTGTTGTTGTTGGCAATGTTTCTAATAGTGTATTGTAATTCTATCTATCTCTACAAGCTAAATCCTAAAACTTGTGTCAGTGCTATTACTCATCATAAGTGACATACATGGTTTTCTCTCTTGCTTTGGTGGAGGCTTAGAAGTGATCCCATTGATAACAGTCTAGACAAACCTGGGAAATCACACATTCCTGGCTAACTCTATCATGTACAGGGTCGAGTCACATTACTATCACCAATGCCTACTTTTGACATCAGAGCCGTATAGCTAGTGAAATACAGCAAATGTCGTGAGCTGGCTTGGTGGGTATTTAAGGTGATATGTAGGCATTCTGCAATCATATCAACCATTGCTGTCATGGGTAAAACGTGCAATTTATCCAACGTTGAAAAGTGGATGACCATTGGGTTTCGGGCTAAGGGTGGCAGTAGTTCTGAAACAGCTAAGTTTGTGAACTTTTGATGTGCTGCTTTGGTTAAAGTGTACCGGACTGGACAAATGGTACCACTGAGAACAAATGGCGTTGAAATTGCAGAGCACCATGTGCCATCGGCTGTAAAGGTGTGTGAGGGCCAATTGACACACAACAGTTGAGCAACAGTACAACCCTATTGCGTATGGGTCTCCAAAGCAAACAACTGGCCACTGCACCCATGCTGACAAGGGTTTATTGCTAGAAACGGCTTTGATTTTCATAACAGTACTGAAATTAGACATCTTTTGATTGGCACAGGGTTGCCTTCTCCTAACGAGTCATGTTTTCTGCTCCATCGACTGGATGGATGTTGGGGTGTCAGGTAAGAAACTTCCAAGAACAAACACTCTGCAACTATTGTTGGAACAACATAAGCTGGTGGTGGCAGCATTATGGTCTGGAGAATGTTTTCTTGGCATTGTCTGGGTCTACTCATATTTCTGGAAGGCACTCACACTGATTGGGTTATCTATTAATCCTTGCAGATCAAGTACACCCAAACAGGTTCACTGTCTTCCCTGGAATGGATGGAATCTTGCAGCAGAACAATGTAACATGTTATACGGCCAGAATTGTCCAGGTGTAGCACGACAAACACTTCCAAGCACTTGAACCCCATCGAGCACTTGTGGGACCACCTCGATGGCCATGTTCGCTGCATGGATCCTCCACCATGCATGCCTCAGCAGCTGTTGGTTTCACTTCAGTCTGATTGGCTCCAGATACTCGTGCCAACCTCCCAGCATCTTATTCACTCACTACCATGCTGTCTAATGCTGTGCGTCTTGCACACAACAGTTATTCGGGAAATTAGATCCTTAGGTCATGATAATGTGACGACCATGTATACAAAGCAATTAGAATCATTTGCTGCTAAGTAAGAGAAAGGTAATCAGGAAGTAATACCTTCTGTATACAAACTTTGTAGAAACTTTGCCAATTTGGTCTGGAGCAATCAGGTTCGCTGCCACAGCCACCCATAGAAAGAGAGAGAGAGAGAGAGAGAGAGAAAATATCAGATATAGAGAAAAGCCACTGTAAATAAACAGTTCTGTACACATGCATAAACTATTCAATTAGAGAGCACCACGGCCAATTCATGGCAGTCTGCTTCCAATCAAAAAATGCACTCTCTGAAGGGTCTAGACAGCAATACACCACTGAATGGATAAAATCTAACTATTAGCAGATATGGGAAGAAGTTTAGGCACATATGAGCATAATGTTTTATTTAGGCTCTACACTATCACTGTAAATTTGTTTGCATATAGTTTAATGCACTTATAATCATAATAATTGTGCCTTAGGGAGTTCAGCTGCACCTCACTGACGAGGCCCAATGAAGGCTAAAACGTACGTTTGGGGTTTGCTGTTTCTACTGTTCAAGGTAGAACTGCCTGGTATTTCGGGGTTGGGTCACTCTTCTGAGTGAGACCAGACTGATACACTACAGGATATTTCTCCCCATGAAGAGCACAAGTGAGCTAAAAGAGGTTGCTCTCAGAGAGAGTTATCATGTCCATAGAACTAAACTATTATGGTTAGTTTGTTCTCTGATTGAGCGCCTCTAACTCAGTTTTTTGTTTATAATTTATAAAGTATGTTGTAAAAAAACACACATTCATTTAACTTTAGAACTACATATTTCGTCAATAACAAGAAATAAAGTCAGGACTGAGAGATATTTACTCTCCTTTATAACACAAATAAGCTTGATATGATTGCATCTACTTGGCCGATGTAGCTTTGCCTCCAGTTATAACTATGTTTCCATGTAGGACATATTAATGAGACATAGCAATTAACTGCAAATCCACATTAGATTCTCCATGGCTTAATTAATTTTGCTCAAAACTGAAAAGACAAAATTAATTTAATATCTGAGATGGCAAGAGCCTATTGAAGTAAAAAAACTATTGTGTAAACATTTTAAGTTGTAATGATCATTATAAATACTTACATTTATTGTGGTTAAAAATTGATCTTTCATAAGAAAGCTTCAACTATAAATCTATTTTTCCCACCACATTTTAGCTGGAGCTCGCTTCATATTTTCCAGACTGCTGTATAGTTTTTCCTAAACTATAGTGGTCTTTCAATTGAACAGATATTGAAAAATGTCTCGATCTGGAAGGTTGTAATTATCCAAGAAAGCTCATCCTCAAAAGTTCTCAGGGATTTCTAATCTTGTCTAGCTGTAATTAAAAGTGACAGCTTCTAACTTTTCCAGAAATTGAGTTTTGGTTGGATTACATCTATAAAGATGTTTGTTGTTTTGAATGATTCCCAACAAAAGATGTCCATGTGTGCATAAGATTGCAGAGCCAGTGAGTCTGGAGACAGACACAGAGACCCTTTGGTATTTTTGTCTCATAGAAGGATTGTGGTTTGCCATCTTGTGAATGGTTTTTGTGAGCTGCTGGATTATCGAATGTCAATTAAAAAAAAAAACACAGAAAAAAGCACATTAACCTACCTAGTCTTCCAATGTTCAGTGTACCATATCTTGTAAAAAAAGAAGTACCCATTTAAGTCACACAGTGAAGCATTCTGTGGTCAAGATGCTTATGTGCAAAACAAATGTCTCTATACTTTAGATCTTTATGTCACTTACTTTAGCTTTTTGTTTAAACGCAGCATGTTCTTCCTTCAACTCAAGTTATATTACAGTAATCACTCTGTTATTGTGCTGGGTCACTGGTGAGTAGTATGTGGCAAGAGCAGTTAAAAGGCACCCATATCTGCAGAGACCATGTCTGTCTGTTTTGTGGCGTTGAAGCAACAAAGAGTGATACACTAGTGGTGTTTGTGGGATGAACAACAGCGTGCTTATTAGGGATATAATTTCCCAATTAAAAGATCAGGAGGGGCAGGGGTTTAGTCCCTACCAAGATATTCCATAATTATAAAAATGCATCTTTTTAAAACTGTATTATTCATAGAGAGATTTATATGCATTACATGTATATATATGCGGAATGTATATGCAGAAATATTTTCAACAATTATACACCTCCACACAAAACACAATGTAGTATGTATTTTATCTGTATCTGCAATTCATAATCCACAATGAATATTACAAACATTTGTATTTTTTCATCATTCAAAAGTGAATTAACTGCAGCCCTCTGATTACATGTCCCACAAGTTTGCATATATTATCACCATCCCGCGGTTTGTTTTTTGTGGCAGCCACTAATTACTAGCATGTGATGTTCTTGTTGTGATTTCATTTTGCAAAATGCACAAACTGTTTAATAAATCATGTTTGAATGAGCAGCTTTGTTTAAAACCCTTGACGTTATTGAGTTAGGGCCCACACACTTCAATTTACCCACTACTGTGGAAAGGGAAAACAAAGCAGCTGCTCTGGAAACTGAAGTAAGGGGCACAGGTCAGAGCGATTACATTTCTCTGCATGGCGTACTTTTCTGTTTCACTTGGAGCAGTCAAAAACATTGCTAATTCAAATGAATAAAGAACTTGAGTTCATCTTGATTGGGAAGTTTACAAGTGTGATTAATATAATAAAACTCTTAACTGAAATATAAAAAATATAAAATTACATTTGCCAGCATGCCCACAAAGCATAATATGAATTATTTACCTGTCATAAATGACGGTATGAGATAACTTTATTTGGAAGTTATATGAACATCAAAATATATGAATAGAAAAATGTAAATCTTAATTGATAGATCATTAATTGAAATGGCAAAATATAATTCAATACAATCTTTATATTATTTTTTTTTCTTCTTTTTTTATTTTTTATATTGTATTATTTATTGTTTTTTTCTTTTTATTCTTTCCTTTTTTGTTTTATTCTTTTTTGTTTTATTCATTTTTTTGCTTTTGCTTCTTTTTTCTTCTTCTTTTATTTCTTCTTTTTTTATTTTTCTTCTTTTTTTTATTTTCCTGACTGGCCTAGGTTTACCTGTAGTTTATACTTTATCTGTACAGTATGTTTCCGGACTGGTGAGTGTGAGCAATGCAGAGTGCACTGTGATAGAGCCCTGGTGAGTGTGAGCAGATTCTGGAGGCTATTCCCTAATGCAGGAGATCAGCAGCCTGTGGGCCCTTATCCTCAGCCTGTGCTCAATATCTGAAGGGGCTAGAGGTGCTTGATTGGATGGGCGGCTGCAGCTACATCACCAACACTGGCCTACTGCTCATAGCCTGGGGGCTCCATGGTTTAAAGAGCCTGAACCTCCACAGCTGCCGCCACCTGTCTGATATGGGCACAGGATACCTGGCTAACATGATCCGGAGGGATGCCTGGGATTGGAGCAGATCACCCTTTAGGACTGCCAGAAACTCACAGACCTGTAGCTCAAACACATCTTCTGGGGCCTACAGGGGCTGCGAAAGCTCCACCTCAGCTACAGCAGGGGGAACTCTGATGTGGGGTTGCTGCACCTCTCACACATGGTCAGGATGGAGTCTAAACGTGTGGAGCTGTGATAAAATCAGTGACACTGGCATCATGCACCTGGCCATGGGCAGCCTGTAATTTCATCTCACGGCACATGTCTCTGCGGATAGCACTATTTGCACCTACGCATAGCACTGTTTTCATAAGTTACAGACACTGGCTTTTATATACATTTTTAAGAAGAAAAATGTCATAATGCTAACCTATAAAAATATGGCCATGCAATCTGTTTTGTCAGTCTTAAAAATACTTTTGTTACTAGGTTACCCCAAAAAATTAAGTTAAAAATCAGTTCTGTGCAGGTATGTAAGGTTTGTTACAAAGCTCACAACATGCATTTTGTCTAGAGGTAGCAAAATCAGATCTAAGGGTGATAGGGGGAACCAGATGTGGACTCCTTGCTTACTGTGCCTTCGGAAGTGCAGCTGCACCTCACTGACGAGGCCCATAGAGGCCGAAACATGCCTGGGGTTTGCTGTTTCTACTATTTAGGGTAGAATTGCCTAGTATTTCAGGGCTGGGTCACTCTTTTGAGTGAGACTAGACTGATATACCACGGGACATTTCTCCCTGTGAAGAGCACAATTGAGCTAACAGAGGTTGCTCTCTGAGTACATAACCAGACCTAAAGCACAAACCTACTTGGTATTAGGTATTATTTGTTCTCAGACTGAGCACATTTAATACTTTTTTTTTTAGCAAAAATAGGTCCATCAACATCATGGTAATAAATCCAACTATGTGTGTAAAATAAATCTATTGATATACCCAGGCAATAAAAAGCATTCTACAATCAGTAGCAGTTTCCCAAACTGTGAGTCATTTGGAGATCTATTCTATGTGACCATGAATAAAATAAGAACATTCGACTGAAAGTTTCTCTCTGTGACACGTTTTGTGATGTCCTTAAGATGGTCATGGAAAGGAATTATCTGGCCCTGTGTGGAATTACGAGTTTCTGATGACATCTTTAAAATTAGATAACTGGCTCTGAACCCAATGAGCCCTTTTGTGGTACAGTGGTGAATTCTGGGGTTCCACATGAGTCATTATGGGGTATTGGATTTGTCTCAATTCAATTCTTCTAAAGCTCAATAAGGTATCCTCTAAAGTTGGGGAACACTCATCAAGAGGTTTTACACACTTCTCTTTCTCTCTTAGTTTAACACTATCTTTGTCAGGAGGAATATTGAAGGATATTTGCACGTACTGTTCACTAATGGTTACATTCTTCCTATTTTGTCTTCCTAGCTATTAACCTGTAACTGCTGTGTGCCAGTTTTAATATAGTGCGAACCTAAGAAGAAATGAGATTCATTGGAGACACTAAATATGTTTTTCATTGTAATATGACCTGTACATCATTGATTCCCAACTCTAGTCCTCAGGGACCACCAACAGGTCAAATTTTAGGCATAACCCTGCTTGGGCGTAGGTGAGCTGATTGTTGAAGTCCAGGCGGTTAATCAGAATCACTGAGCATCTGATTAACTCAACTGTGTGCAAACAGAGATTTGCCTAAAATGTGGCCTGTTGGCAGTCCCTGAGAACTGGAGTTTGGAAACACTGCTGTACATGCTCAAGTTTGGGGTGTGTTGTATGTGTGTTTGTATATAAAGCAGTATAAGTTACCCACTCACTATATTTATAGGGAGAGGACCCTGACTAAGCAGAGTTGCTAGCCTGTTAATAGTGAAGTGCCAAATGGTGATAACTGTTATAACCATTGTATTACAATGAAAATCATGCAGTAAATGTTTATTTCCTACATTTATACATCTTCGGCTTTGTGATCTGTTTTTAATAGAAGCCAAGAGCTAATTTAATATATATACAAACATTTAATGTTAAATATAAATCATAATAAAATAATACAAACATTGTAAAGAATAGCACACAAACTTAGGTGCTATATTGAATTCAAGCCTTGTAAGTCCAAAGTGTAGATTTTAAGCCCTACTTGCATAAAATTCTCCAGAGTTACGTTCTTAAATTAGAAGGGGCAGCGAGCAACGTGCGAGAGAAGCCAAATCTTAAGCCAGTCATGTTCAGCCGTGCTAAGATCAATAAGTCTAACACGTAGCAAAGGGTTAGACTTAGCCAATGGGAGAAGAGATTGCCAACATTGCTAATGAAAGTCTGTGGAATCATCCGTAGGCTCCAGATATTAGTCCCCTCTGCGGCAGTTAAAAACATAAGCCCTGCCGCAGGGGGTACTCCAAGTAAAGGAACTGTGCTAAATTGAAGAATTAACCCTTGCCACGGGGGTACTATAAGTAGCCCCAGGCATCTAAAATTAACCCCATCACTTATGGGGGGTCTCTACAGACCACCATGTGCCTCTAATTAACCCCCTCGTTCTCATATGGGTCTATACAGACCCTTATGGGACTCTAATTAACCCGACCAGTCCCATAAGAGTCTATACAGACCCTTTGGGATTATAATTGACCCTTTCAGTTCCATAAGGGTTTATAAGACCCTTCTGGGACACTGATTAACCCCATTAGTGCCATAATGGTCCATACAGACCCTTATGGGACCGGGATTAATCACATTAGTCACATAAGGGTCCATACAGAACCTCACAGGACACTGATTAACCCCATCAGTCCCATTATAGGACAATACTAAACCCCCATTAGTCCCATAAGGGACTAATTAAACCCAATATTAACAGGTAACTGTACTATTTAGAATGTTTTTGATTAGATGTTGTGTTTATTTATTTATTAATTCTAATGTTTCTTTTTATCCTAGGGGTGCCAGAACTGTGGAAATCTAGGAAAGCCCCTTATGCTAGGGAAAAAGCAACGAAAACCATCGTCGCTGGAGGGGCATTTGGGCAAGGTAAGTGGTCTTATTTACACTATTCTAGGTTTAGTGAGGGGCGTTGTTTTAGGTGAGATTTTAGGTGAGTTTTTACTGTATGTATTTAGGGATTTAATTGTATGTATTTAGGGGATTAATTGTATGTAGTTAGGTTTTTTTTATTTTTGGTAATGTTTCTTTTTTTATTTTCTGTAATGTTCTTTATTTATTTTGTGTAATTATAGGTTCTTTTGTTTTGTGCAATTAGGTAATTTTTTATTTTTTGTAATTAGGTGGGTTTTTTATTTTCTGTAATTCTAGGTTTTTCTATTTTGTGTAATTAGTGGGGTAATAGTGATTTTATTAGGGAGTTAGGGAGGTAGTGTAGGGGTTAACATGATAGAGGGGGGATTATAGTGTAGAGGGGGGTTAATGGGGTAGAGGGGGTTAATAATGTAGGGTAGTAGTTGTGTAGGTAGTATAGGGGTTAATAGGATAGGGTAGGAGGGGGTTTATGGGATGGGGTTTACTGGGTACATTTGGTGTTAAATAGGCCCAGTTTAGGGTTAAATAGGACTAGATAGGGTTGCATAGGACTAGACAGGGTTAAATACAGCTAGATGGGGTTAAGTGGTTAGTGATAGGGTTAATTAGGTATGGTGATGGTTACTAAGGGTTAATTAGTTAGAGGGGTGTTAATTAGTTAGAAGGGGGTTAATGGAATGTTATAGGGTAGGATAGGGGTTAATAATGTGAGGTAGGGGTTGATAGGGAAGGGATTTGTTGGGTATAGTTAGGGTCAAAGGGGTATAGTTAGGTTTAATGGGGTTTAGTTAGGGTTAATGGGTATAGTTAGGGTTAATGGGGTATAGTTAGGGTAATAGTGTAGAGGGGAGTTAATAGGGTAGGGTGTTTAATAGTGTAGGGTTTAGACTTGGTGTCATGATGGTCCTGGAGGACCCTCATGGCACTTATACTGCTATTCTAGGGGTTAATAGTGTCCTATATAGACCCCTATTGGACTAATGGGATTAATTAGTGTCCTATAAGGGTGTATAAAGACATTTATGGGACTAATGGGGTTAATTTGTATAGACCCCCATGAGTGATGGGGTTAATTTTAGATGCCTGCAGGGGGGGGGGTACTTATAGTATCCCCGAGGTAGGGGTTATTATTTTTTATTTAGTGCAAATCCTTTAAGGACCTTTAAGGTCCTTTTAGGATCCGCAAGGCGGGAAATTTGAATTTTTAAATGGTCAGGACCCCGCTGCTAGGGTGAATGTAGGGGCACTTGCAATCATGGGCAGTGAGTCCTACACTTCTCCATTTAGTGAATTTGACCTACTGCATCTGTTGGGCTCAGAAGGATCCTAAATCAATCTCACTCAGTAGGACCATCTGGTTCTTTGCATATCCCTGATAGCAGGAACAGAACCAACCCAACTTACATCCGCCAAAGTACCCAGCCAACCACAGTAATCAGCACAGCCACCCAGTAAATGCTACCTAACTGTAACAAAGCCCAATGCAGGCTCAGCCGTGATAACCCCAATAATAAGGATTTATTATTCTCTAAGAATGAAAAATACCCATACATTTATAGTGCAAACTGACAACTGGGTATAATTAGTATAGAACACAATGTAAGCCACAGTCCACACCTTTGGCTAGTGCACAGACAGACTGGCAGCAGATGCCCACATCATTCTCACTGATAATAACTCCTACTAGGGCCATAGTAGCATAAATTAAAGCCTGTGAGCCAAATTTTCCTGTGTTCATTTTATCAACCATATCGCCACAGTACATCAATAACAGCACATACATTTTAACCAAGAAACCATGAAAGTAGCTATCATCACATATATAGTTCTCAGCAGCGCAGGCTTGCCAAATAACATTGGTAACGCAATGCTAAAACTGCCGGCTCGCAAAGCGAGGGCCGCGCTTGCGGCCAGGCAAGGAGAGCTGAAGGTGCTGGTGGAGATGAGGCTCCATAGGCGCTCATCCCTATGACCCTGTACAACTTAGGAAGGGAGCGGCGAAGGAGCTCACTGCGCTGGTGGAGATGACCCCTACGATCCCGCACGACTTAAGCATCATACCTACGACCCGCAGGACTACAGATTAAACAGAAAACTCAAATACACAATTCAGAGTGCGAGGCCCGTAGCACTTTGAAAAAATTGCCTGCAAAAAATATGGCCCGTAACACTTTGAAAAGGAAACCGCCACTTGGAGAAAAAAAAATACGACCCGCAAAAAATACGAAGTTAACGGCGGAACATCACACACAGCACAGGGGGACAGCCAGGATGTCTGGGAGTGAGGTTGCATGCAAATTTAAGTCGAATTTGCAGAGATTCCCCACTCTAAAATCGCATACGCGAGAAAAAAATGGCCACCGAAAAAAAACAAAAAACAAGGCTACACGATCCCTAAGCACGCAAAACACCGCCTGGCACATAAGACTTTTACCCAGGAACGTACAAGGTACAAAATACACTATTAGAAAGGACGGAAAATGCTCGAGACCCACGTAACACATAGACAATCGCCACCATTTTACAACACTAACTTAAAACTAATATCTTTACCATTCTAAAATGCCGCATTAGACAACTAAACAAATGGTTTAGCCTCGCGCACACAGCCTATTTACACTACACACTTGGCACATTGCACACTTGGCACATCTCTTCAGGTCACCAACAGTCCAACTGTACATTGTATGCGGCAAGAAAAACAATAGCGATTGTTAGCTCTTCAGCATATTGATTGCTGGATATATTAATTACAAATAGGTAAAGTATATTCATTTATTATTTAATAATTAATTAATTATTATAAAAAAATATATTTATATAAAAAAAAGAGATGGGGAGGGGCTCGCAATGAGCGCCAAAGGCGCTTGTTGCAAAACACGAGATGAACACCAAAGGCGCTCAGCGCTGGGCCCACAATGAGCGCTGAGGGTGATCAGAAGAGCAAAAGTACACAAGGGGAGATGCTCGCAATGAGCGTCGAAGGTGCTCAGATAACCAAAAGTACATGAGGGGAGAGGCTCGCAATGAGCGCTGAAGGTACTCAGAGGGCTAAAAGCCTTACATTGTGTGGCAAACAGCGTTACCTGCCTTACAATTTTATTGCCGTAATTTTTTGACGGGCAAGTCGCTAGTATATATATAAATACAGTTGTTGTAATTGCGAGTTTGTTGGTAACGCTATGTTAAAAGTTACATTATGTTAAAAGTTAAGAAGGCGCTCATCGCGAGGCCCGAAAGTTGCAGGTTTGCCGAGGGCTGCAATGAGCGCCAAAGCCACTCATTGGGGGACTCGCAATGAGCGCCAAAGGTGCTCATCGTGAGGCCTGTAAAGTAGAGGGGGCGCTCATTGGGAAGGCACTCATTGCGAGGTCCGCATGTTGTGGGTTTGCCGAGGCCTGCAATGAGCGGCATGTTTATAGAATAGTATATCATCTATCAGAACCCCATGGTATAAGGTGTTCATTTTAGGTGCCATGAAGGTCCATAGGGATCCCTATGACTACAAGTTAGCATACCATGGGAATCTGTAGGGACCCCATGGTATGGGTGTTAATGTTATATGCCATTGGTGTCCAATTCAGATCCCCATGGTAACAGGGTTAAATATAAATGCCCTGGGGATCCATAAGGACCTCTTTGAATATACATTATAATGCCAGGGGGGTCCATAGGGACCCCATGGTAAAGGATTAATGTTCGGTGAATGTGGTACGAAAGGACGCCAATGGTTACACATAGGGGCTTTAAGGGTCTTAAATATTTTACTTCTTGTGATGCTGATATATAACATTGCTGATTTCAACCCCTGTATTGTAGTATATTTTATGTTTAAATAAAATAATAAAATTAATATTTATATACAACATACACTGCCATATTTAAAATCTAGCAGTGTATGATGTATATAATTGGATGAGTATTGGTTATATTATATTTATATACTGATAATGTGGAGTTGGAACACTAATAGCCTGATTAAATTGTTGTTAAGCCAATTTTAAAGGGCTCTATATAAGCACACAGCATAGTTTTTAGTTAGTAAACTTCTATCCAAAAGCAAGATTTTCACTAACTAAAAAAATATATTTTATGTGCTTATTTAGAGCACTATTCAATTGGCCAAATTGCAATTGAATGAGGGCCTGAGTGGGTTATCGTATCTATAGACCAAACCTGTTAAAGGACCACTGAACCCTGGATAAAATGCTTTGAATCAAATTGAATATCTTCTATACGTTTTATTAAAAAAATAGTGAAATTTAAAAATATTTTGGCATACATGCTTTATTTTGGCACACATATTGCTCAGTACAGGGACTGCCATTTTCACCCTCACATTCTCCCACACTGAAATCCTCCCCTTCTTCTAGTTAGTTAGCGCTTGCAACAGTATATGAACTGATGATGTCACATATATCTCACTAAAATAAGTATAGAATAAGTATAGAAGAGACTCATTTTGATTCAATGTAAACAAAAAAAGTGCTGTGGACTTTTAAGATATATTCTTTCTCAGGCTGCACATCTCTGACTATTATACTGGACTTATATACTGCACATGAAATGACTTGATCTTGGACAGATTTCCACCTTTGCATCAAAATGACAAATACAACTCTCTGTCCTTATTCTGTATATTCTTGACCTTTATCTTTCTATTCCCCTCTCCTTTCCCCAGAAATGTTACCTCTCACCGGGTCCAGAGGCATATTACCAGAAATTATATATATACTAGGAAATTGCCCGTCAAAAATGACAGGAATAAAATTGTAAGGCTGGCAATGTTGTTTGGCACACAATGTGAGGCTTTTGCTGCTCTGAGCACCATGTTGGTTTTATTTTCAAAGTCTTGCGTGCCTGGTGTTGTTTATGTAAGTGTTACTGTCGTCAGTGTTGTGTATTTTCTACGTTTTGCGTTTCTGGCATTGTTGAGCCTTGTTTTCATCCTGTTTCAGAATTTTCACGTTTTTTCGGCTGCCATTTTTCCCCTCGCTTAGCCGATTTTCGAGTGGCGAAAAACTCAAAATATGGCTCCAATTAATTTGCAACTTCCCTCCCAGGCTTCCTGGCTCTCCCCCTGTACTGTGTGTGTGTGTTTTTATTTTGTTTCAATTTTTTTGCTGTTTTTTCGGTGTTTTTGAGTTACACGTTTGAACCAACTGCGTGCTTCGCGCGCATTGCAGCCTAAGTCCTGCATGCTTTAACTGCTCGCCTCACTATGCAAGGCTCGCAGCGCAATGAGCGCATTTTTTTTTTTTTATTGTTAATTGGAATGAACGTCACAAGTAACACAAATACTGAATCAACCATAGCATGAGGTATGACATTAAACTATTTCCAAGATGATTCCTTGGTAGAGTTGTCTGCAGGCATACCATAATTTAATTTATAATATGTTTTTCCAGCACTCAGTGTGTTAACATCAAATTCCATGAAGGCTCTGTCCTTTCTTCTGGGGGTGTTACTATGAAATTCCATTAATCACTGGACCAGCCCTCTTGCATTCTGCAGGCTGCTTAAACATCAAGGCATGAGTGTGTGTATTTTTTCTTTATTACTGCTTTGTCCCCTGAGTGCCCTAGAGACTCACTGAAGTGTGAACATGAAGTTTTCAACACCTAACTGTCTCTTTCAGATCTCAACCTGGAAGAACCTTGTAATCTACTGCTACTGAGCTGGTTGCATCAATCTTCAGGGAAGGTCCTTAGGAGATTAGAGAAGAGACAAGTGTTGACACACATCTGTCATTCAAAAATCTGAAGCTTACTGGATAACTTTATATTTATTTCTACTCCTTGGAAACACAAGGTGCAAATTCTAAAATAACCTAAAACTATGGCCAATTCAGGATTTCAGCTGCTTGGCTACTTCCTTGCTCTAGGTGGCTGGATTGGTATCATATCTACTACAGCATTACCCCAATGGAAGCAATCCTCCTATGCAGGAGATGCCATCATCACAGCAGTAGGACTCTATGAGGGGCTTTGGATGTCATGTGCTTCCCAGAGTACTGGGCAGGTACAGTGCAAAGTCTACGACTCTCTGCTCTCTTTGGATGGTATGTAAATAATTATGGCCATGGTACTACTAGGAAAGGATAGCCAATTAAATTTTTTGGTATAGATACATTGTAATTCTATAGATTGTTTATCGTAATGCAACCGCATCTAATGTATTTGGTACATTTTCTTAATGTGTAACTTCATTTTTTCTTTATTCAATTTATATTATCGATATATATATATATATATATATATATATATATATATATATATATATATACTGACATCTACATATTGCTTTTATACAAAACCCTTTAATTTTATAGAGACAGTACAATCATTCATGGTACAGGTGTAAGAGCAAACAGTACAATCAAACATAGTCATGTACTTGCTTAAGATTTATCTTCATTTGCTGCTGAAAATGCTTCTATGAAAAACTGGGATATTTAAAAATTATAATTAAATAGTGCTACAAGACACATAATTATTTTCTATTACTTAATTAACACAACTTTACTAACTTTCCAAGTCGTGCAGTTTTGTGTGAGTGATATTGTCAGTGATTAACTGCGAACAATTGTTTGTAATGAAGTCATAAATATCCTAAGTTAAATTAAATGACCCTCTTAAGAAGGTTGTTTCAGCTGCAGTATAAATGAAGTGAATACAAATTGATTAATCTACAGCACCTCAGGCTTTAAATATTGTTGTGAAAACCATTTCCTGTGGCATAGCATTCTGGGGGCGTCTTGTGACTTCCTCTTTAAAGAAAATATACATTTTCAGACAAATAATGTATTGCATTACTATATAATATTACATAATGTATTTACTTGTTTTAGACCTGCCATTTTGGTAGAGCTCAACTATTTTTTATAGTTTTCATATAGTAAATAATTATTGTGTAATAAGTCGTGCACAGTTTGATCACTATATTGTCCTACAAACAAATTGTAGGAGTCCTGGAAAAAATTATATATAATTAGTTGATTATATAATTATAGGGCCTGATTCACTAAGGTTTACCAAGGTGGAAACACTATGCAAAGGCTGTTTTCTATGAGTAAATAAGGAGAAGCTCCTTTTTCTGTAGATAAAATGGCATCATACTTACATGTACACTTGCAAAACAGACGTTCATAAGCTACTCAGATATTTTTCTTATGCTTTGATATTTTTCTATATATTTGGTTAACATTCTTCTATATATTTGGTTAACATCCACTGATTTACTTTTCCTTCTCAAAGCACAACAGGATATAGGAAACCTGATTATTGAGAGCAACCAATTGAAAAACACGGGTCTCAGGATGTTTGAGGAGATTAGTACAAAGGACCTTTTAAAGTAGAGCCCTACAAAAGTGTGTCAGAGATAATGCATATAATTAGGACCAACTTGACTTCATATAAGCTCATTTTGCAGAATAAAGTACATGTTGCTTTATATTGAGCTGAATCACTTTCTGAATTCTACTTTCCCAGTGAGCATTATTTAGAAATTGTAAGGCAGGTAACGCTGTTTGCCACACAATGTAAGGCTTTTAGTCCTCTGAGTACCTTCGGCGTTCATTGCCAGCCTCTCCCCTCATGTACTTTCGGTTATCTGAGCACCTTCGGCGCTCATTGCAAGCCTCTCGACTTGTGCACTTTTGCTCTTCTAAGCACCCTCGGCGCTCATTGTTGGACCAGCGCTGAGCTCCTTTGGCCTTAATCACGTGTCTCGCAGTCAGTGCCTTTGGCGCTCATTGCATGTCTTGCAATAAGCGCCTTTGGCACTCATTGCGAGCCTCTCCCCATCACTTTTTTTTATATAAATATATATTTTTTATAGTAATTAACTAATTAATTAATTAAATAATAAATTAATATACTTTACCTATTTGCAATTAATATATCCAGCAATCAATATGCTGAAGAGCTAACAATCGCTGTTGTTTTTCTTGCCGCACACAATGTACAGTTGGACTGTTGGTGACCTGAGGAGAAAGTGTCAGCAATGTGCCAAGTGTGCAATGTAAATAGGCTGTGTGCGCGAGGCTAAACCATTTGTTTAGTTGTCTAATGCAGCATTTTAGAATGGTAAAGATATTAGTTTTAAGTTAGTGTTGTAAAATGGTGGCGATTGTCTATGTGTTACGTGGGTCTCGAGCATTTTCCGTCCTTCCTAATAGTGTATTTTCTACCTTGTACGTTCCTGGGTAAAAGTCTTATGTGCCTGGCGGTGTTTTGCATGCTTAGGGATTGTGTAGCCTCATTTTCCTTTTTTTTCTGCGCCATTTTTTTTCTTGCGTTTGCGACTTTCAAGTGGCGAATCTCTGCAAATTCAACTTAAATTTGAGTGCAACCTCACTCCCAGACGTGATGGCTGTCCCCCTGTGCTGTGTGTGATGGTTTTTTGTATGTTTTTTTTATTTATTTTTTGTGTTTTTTGATGTGCGCGTATCGGCTGTTAACTTCATACTTTTTGCGGGTCGTATTTTTTTTTTCTCCAAGTGGCGGTTTCCTTTTCAAAGTGCTACGGGACGTATTTTTTGTAGGCAATTTTTTCAAAGTGCTACGGGTCTCGCACTGTGAATTGTGTATTTCAGTTTTCTGTTTAATCTGTAGTCCTGCGGGTCATAGGTATGATGCTTAAGTCGTGCTGGGTCGTAGGGGTCATCTCCGCCTGCGCAGTGAGCACCTTCACCGCTCCCTTCCTAAGTCGTACAGGTTCGTAGGGATGAGCGCCTATGGCGCTCATCTACACAAGCGCCTTTGCGGCTCCTTGCCTGGCCACAACCGCGGCCCTCGCTTTGTAAGCCCGCAGTTTTAGTGTGGCGTTACCAATGTTTTTTGGCAAGCCTGCGCTGCTGAGAACTATATATGTGACTAGCGACTTGCCCGTCAAAAAATGACGGCAATAAGATTGTAAGGCAGGTAATGGTGTTAGGTTGAGACATTATTCTGCGCTTATTGCGAGCCTCTCGCTGAGTGCCTTCGGCGCTCATTGCGAGGATGTTGGTTGTTTATGTGCTATAAGCAGCGTTGGCCTTTTTTTTTTGTATGTTAATGAAATAATGAATAAAATAATAAATTAATATACTTTACCTATTTTGAAGTAATATATGCATCAAGCATTGTGCTGAAGAGCTGGCAATCTGTTTTCATGTTGCTGCAGCATACACTGTGTTTTCAGTGATGTGGAGCTGCTGTGTAAGCGTCATGAATGTGTGAAGTGTGTAGTGTAAATAGTTTGCGTGCGCGAGGCAAATCCATTAGGGAAGCTGTGTACTTCCGCATTGTGTATGTTAGTGTTGTAAAATAGCGCCTAATGTGTGTTACGCGGCTGTTGCTGATTTTGCGTCCTTGTTCTTGGACCTCGTCCGGCTTTTTCGGTAAATCTGTATGTGTTTTGTGGTGTTTTGCGTGTTTAGGGTCCTGTAGCCTCGCTTTCGTATTTTTTCTGCGGCCATTTTTTCTCTTGCTTAAGGGATTTTCGGGTGCCTAAACTCTTGTATTTCGACTTAAATTGAGGTGTAACTTAACTTTCAGAGGTCCTGGGTGCCCCCCCCTTGCTGTGGGTAAGCTGTTTATGTGTTTGTTGTGTGTATTTATTGTGTTTTGAATGTTTCGGGTGCTAAGGTCGTATTTTTGTGAGGTCGTAATGTTTATTTTTCTAAGTTACGCGTCTTGTATTTGTGGATGCTAAGTCCGTAAATTTTGTCTGGGAGCCTTCGCCTCCGCAAATGCGGCCCTAAAGTCTGCATTTGCTGGCAAGGAGCGCCTTCTGCGCTAAGGTCGTATTTTTGCGAGGTCATAATGTTTATTTTTTTAAGTTCTGCTGCTCGTATTTGTGGATGCTGAGTCCGTAAATTTTGCGTGGGAGCCTCCGCCACCACAAATGCGGCCCTAAAGTCCCCAGTTGCTGGCAAGGAGCGCCTTTTGCGCTAAGGTTGTATTTTTGCGAGGTCATAATGTTTATTTTTCTAAGTTCTGCTGCTCGTATTTGTGGATGCTGAGTCCGTAAATTTTGCGTGGGCGCCTCTGCCTCCGACCCTAAAGTCTGCAGTTGCTGGCAAGGAGCGCCAGCAACTGCGGCTCTTGCTTTGCGAGCATTAGCAATGATTAACAATTTTCATGTTTAGTAGCTATGAGAAGACGTTTTATGGCATCAAAATATAGCTTTACATAGATAACTAGTATTTACCAGAAATTTAAAGGGGGCAAAACTCCCAATAAAGTTTTTAATTTTATTTTTTTTTAAAACACAAATGTTTTTAAACTTGGGGGGAAATGATGCCTATGATGGTAAATTTGGGGTTAATACTGCCCCAGGCACATTCTTGGCCATGCACCATAAACCTGCACAAATACTCCAGGTTCCTGACTTCCCAACCAAGAAAAGTAGTAGCTGAGCAAGCTATGATCATCATGTATAGAGAATATATTTTATCATGTTCTGCTTGGGTCTGAGGGCTTCCATATATGGCATTTATAGCTTGCTGAGGCCTGAGGAGAGTAATTCAACTGGGAGCTCAGTTTCGGTTTAAGCCTATTGTTAAGATAAACTTCAACAAGTCAACCTTTCTTTCAAGGACCACTACAGCTCAGAAAAAAAGACATTTGCTTGTGAAGTCTGTACAAACTAATAATATTAGCAGCCGGGCAAGCCATGGGCATAAAACATTTTCTGGGAAAATCTGAATTTTTGGAGTCTCTGCTTATAGGTCTCCATTTTGTGCTTGTTACTTCACTGCCTCAGAGCTGAATCATGAGGGTGTGTATTTGTAGTTATCAATGGAGAGAGTAATGTGGAGGGAGGGAACCAAGAGCCCGTTGGATAAGACTGATATTGACACTACATCCCTTCCTTCTTACTAACGCAGAAGCACCTTGCTTCAGAAAATGCAACCATATCTCTCCAGAAATGTAAACTCTCCTCACACAAAACTTCCACCTAGGTATCATGGCTTCCTCAAGGGCCCAGCAAATGCATTTATTTTTCTAATTAAAAATTAGCTGTACTTTTTCCCTGCTTAATTATGATCTTAATTATGCTCTAAGCAAAAGTGAATGTAAGTTAAAAATTAAAAGACTGAAGTTATTCAAGAGCATAATATAAATACTGCATGACACTTCAGTAGCCATTCAATATGTATATCCCGTATACTGTTTACTCTACTGTTCCTAACTGATATTTACACTATTAGAAGCACGGCGTCTAACTAAAAGGGAAATTCTCAATAATATTATCCAAATTTGACCATAAATTATGCTTTATAAGAAATATATGTTTTTTTTTTCTGGAATAATGAAATGATGATCATTGGCAGTGACTGTTCATTTATTCCTTTGTATACACAGGGCCAAGGGGCAGAAAGAACACTGTAAGGAATGATAATCATAGCAGTGCCTTTGAAATATTGTAATTATTTTACAAAACAAATGATCCTTATAGTAAATGTTAAAAGTACCACTGCACAAGAAAAATATATATATGCATGGAGTCTGATTAAAAGCATAAATAAGGAAAAAAGTCATAGAGCTACTTTTTAATTAGAACAAATACATTTTCCTGCTTCTTGAGAACCCGGGAGGGATCCATGATATATTGGTCAAGGTAGTGTGTGTCAGATGAGTGTTTTAACATCTGGAGAACTGTGGTTAAAATAAATGATTCAAAGTATCTGCCTCATTCAGATTTTCACAAACAATGGGCCTCACTAATTACCTTCAAACAGCCCCTAAGTCAGCGGGTTAGAAATCTGAAACAGTTACAGAGTGATTTAATTGAACAAGCCCACAACTACATGGCCCGAAAGCCAAAATCGTAAACTATGCACCCATAAGTAGCATTACAGGGCATGATGATGATCGATTAAGCAAGCCCGTAAGTAACGATTTGGAAACAGCCAATAGTAAATGAGAAATCAGTAAAACATGGCATTTAAACGTAAATCATCGAGCTTTTGGAGGTCCGATATGCGATTAGGCCTGCAATCCTGTAAATTAAAGGTCAATAAAAATGAATGAAGAAACTGTTATAGTCCATGTGGGCGGCCTGATATGTATTAACTCCTTGATTCCAGAGATTGCTATAAAACAAAAAATAAAACCTGAAAATAATAATTTTTCATTGCAGATTTGCGAGCTTGAGGCTGTTGTGCAATTAGTTCTGATGTTTTACATCACTTTCCCCATATTTTAAATTACAGTATTCATTTTTATTTGCTTTTATAATGTTACAAACAGGTGTTTAACCTTGTTGCGAGTCCTCTATAGTACTCCTGTAGGATTTTTGGCTACATTTGCCATTTACGAGTGTAAATGGCAAATGATGATTTGTAGCAATATAATAGTGATTTGCGATTTTAGCGATTGCAACTTTTGCAAGCTTGAAAGATCAAAGGCTTAGATGGGGTGAGTTACAATTTTGAAAACCACTGTTTCTTTTCAGCCTGTAACCCACAAATCGATAGCGGGAAGCTAGAAGAGGTCAATTTTATAACAGTAACCTTTTCGGGCTAGGCTACGGGCTTCAGTAATTACAAGTTGGACAACGGGTTACATAGTTGCTAATATGGTTAGTTTGGTGCTTACTTGACAATCAAGTGTCTCATTTCTTGAACTGCAGTGGTCCTTTAATATAGTACTACTAAAAGACTGGCAAACATAGATTTTTGAGTTTTATCTCAAAACAAGAGAGCAAACTTTTCATATTGGTTAGTGAGAATAAAAGAAGCACTATAACCAGATATACTGTACTACTGTATGGTGGAGGGCTTCTATCGCTCTTTTGCCCACCGTAAATCAAATTTTTGTTGTAGTAAACTACCTCCCCACAAAATATATAAATATAAGCAGGTATGAGTCACATTATTATGACTACCTCCAACTTTTGACGTCAGCAGTGAGTAGCCAATGCAATACGGCACATGTTGTGAGCGGGCTTGGTATGCAAACATATCAACCATCGCTGTCATGTCGTGCAATTGATCTGACTTTGAAAAGTGGATGATCATTGGCTTTTGGGTCAAGGGTGGCAGTATTTCTGAAACAGTGCAGTTTGTGAAGTGTTCTTGTGCTGCTGTGGTTAAATTGTACCATGACTGGACAAATGGCACCATTGCGAAAAAACGGCGCTGAAACTGCGGAGGAGAACTTCAGCTGCGAACCGACACACTACAGTTGAGCAACTCACCTTCCAAACAAACCAGGGGGCTACCAAACGTGTGTCTAAAATGACAGGACAGCGAACTCTGTTGCATAATGGGCTCTAAAGCAAACAGCTGGTCACTGCACCAACGCTGACTAAGGGTTCATCTTCAGAAACAGCTTCAACTTGCACGACAGTACCGAAATTGGACCTCTACTGATTGGCAAAGAGTTACCTTCTCTGATGAATTATGTTTTCTCCTCCATTGACTGGACAGATGTTGGCGTGTCAGGAGCGAAACCTCCAAGAACAAACACTCTGCAACCAGTGTTGGAAGAACACAAGCTGATGGCGGCAGCGTTATGGTCTGGGGAATGTTTTTATGGCATTGTCTGGTCAACTCACCTCTGGAAGGCACTCTCAACTGATTGGGTTATCTATCCATCCTTGCAGATTAAGTGCACCCATACATGTTGACGGTCTTCCCACTCTTTGCTTGGTAGGTGCAGAAAGTCTGACTGACAGGTAAACATTGAGAACCTCCATGTAAGTTTACTGTAAGAAAGTGAATTTTTTAAATACCGTTAAATTTATAAAATATTACCTATAGGTTTAAATTATACATTATTTGTAATCTCCACTGTGTCGTTTTACATATGCAGTATATAATGACTACAGAATGTGGGAGCTAATTTTCATAATTGGTCAAACATTCCAAACTGGTGTAATCATGGGATAACCAGGATTTCTCTAAAAGCGTTCTGATGCTGATTCTTACTGTCTGTGCACACTGGTATTATGTAGTTCCACTTTTTGGAATATGAGAGATAATATTACTTTGGCTGTTTTTGTGCTGGGCCAATATATGCTGAGGGAAGACAAGGGGTCACACTTGGCACTTGAGCCACAGATTTCTCATCCTTCCTCTGCTTCCTTATAGTGAGCACAAGGGGCCTCATTAAATTGTCCAAATTGTAATTAATGAAGCCCGTAACGTAGCCCGCAAAAGTTACTGCTATAAAATTGGTCTCTTTTAGCTATCCGCTATCGATTTGCAGGCCACAGGCTGAAAATCTCTGCGGTTGTCAAAATCGTAACTCCGACCCAGCTAATCCTTTGATCTTTCAAGCCTGCAAATGTTACAATCGCTAAAATCGCAAATCGCTATTACATTGCAACAATTCCTCAAGCCCGCAATTGCTTTCAAACACGTAAATTGCAAATGTAGCCAAAAATCCTACGAGGACTATAGAGGACTCGCAAGGGGGTTAAACACCTATTCGTAACACTATAAAAGCAAATAAAAAAACAATACTGGACTTTAAAATACTGGGAAAGCGATATAAGAGATTAGAATTAATTGCACAACAGTCTCAAGCTCGCAAATCTGCAAAGAAATAAAATTATTATTTTTAGGTTTATTTTCGTGATATCTCAATCTCGGGAATCAAGGAGTTAATACATATAAGGCCACCCACATGGACTATAACAGATTCTTCATTCATTTTTATTGATGTTTAAATCGATGGATTGCGAGTCTGATTGCATATCGGACGTCTAAAAGCGAATTGATTGATATTTAAACGCCATATTTTACTGATGTCATGTTGACGGTCTCATTTACTATTGGCTGTTTCTAAATCTGTACTTATGGGCTTGCTAAATTGATCATGATCACGCCCTGCAATGCTACTTATACGATTGTGGCTTTCGGCCACGTATTTGCGGGATTGTTCAATTAAATCGCTCTGTAACTGTTTGAAGGTAATTATGGGCTTGGAATTTTATTAAGGTCCAAGGTGTAATAAACAAAAAATCAGCAGCAGTCAAAACTGAATTTTTTTTTTTGAGAATTTAAATGAATACTGCTGTGTATAATTCATAGGATGCCTACTCCTGTAATAAGGTGTTTGTTTACAAGTTACTAAAAAAGATAAAAGAAAATTAAATTTTTTACACCTTGTTTACACTATACAGAATAAAGATCAGCCGGTATACAGCACCTGCCAGTCTTGTAAATAATTTTAATTGTTTCTTTTTAACAAAAAAGAAAAGTAAATAAAAAAATACACACATTACGGTGATCATTTTTAAAAGTTTATCAATAAAATTTACGTTTTAATGTTTGGTCCAAATTGTATGTGCCTTTACACTTACAATGTTATGTGTGATCCCATGGGAATCATGCCTTTCTCTTATCTCATTTCAATTATCATGCATACCAGTAGTGGAATAAATCAGTACTTATATCCCAAAATTTAGGGATGAGTCCAAAGATATTATAGGCAACACTAGTACATTTTGAGCTGAAGTCCCATAATTGGATAAAATCCATATTTGTTAGAACCAAGGGTACTGAGTTTCCTTTTTGAATGTATTCCCTTTTCACTAAATAATCATACCAAGCAGCATCTAGCCTTTGGTTAACTGTAATGCTATTAATAAATTACAATTAATATGAATATCTTCATATAAAGTCCTAGGCCCCTATTCAATTGCAAGCCCGCAGTTTACGTTATACAGGCCGTAAGTCTGCGGGCTTGAAATTTGCTACATTTACAGAGCGATTCAAATAAACAAGCCCACAATTTAAGGGCTGAAAGCTGAAACCGTAAGCCATGCAATCGTAAGTAGCATTTTAGAGCGTGATCATGATCAATTAAACAAGACCATAACTACCAATTTAGAAACAGCCAATAGTAAATGAGACCGTCATCATGACATCGTTAAAACATGGAGGTTAAATGTCAATCGATTAGCGTTTAGAAGTCCGATATGCGATCGGACTCGCAATCCGGCAAAGTGCAAAATAATAAAAATGAATGAAGGAAATGTTCTAGTTCATGTGGGTGACCTGATATGTATTAACTCCTTGATTCCTGGGATCAAAATAATATAAAAATAAAAAGCAAACAAATATTTTTGATTGCAGATTTGTGAGCTTAATTCTAATGTCTTTCATCGCTTTCCCCATCTTTTAAAGTGTAGTATTGATTTTTTATTTGCATTTACAGTGCTACGATCAGGTGTTAAACCCCCTTGCGAGTCCTATCTGGTACTCGGAGGATTTTCTTCTACATTTGCCATTTACTGGTGGTAACACATTTGCGGACTTGAGAAATTGTAGCAATTGAATAGCGATTTGTGATTGTAACATTTACGAGCTTGAACCCGCAAATGGTATGTGGGTAGCTAAAAGACGCCAATTGAATAGCAAAATAGTTTACGGGCTACATTACGGGCTCCAGTAACCAACAATTGCTTAATTGAATAGGGGCCCTAGTGTCCCATATGTTACATTCCGACAGTGCAATGTTTTTTGCAAGAAATATTATTTGTGCTGTCCCTGTGTTTACTCCTTAAATTAAGTTAACAATTTCCCTCAGATCTTGTTTGGTATTCATGTAAAATTAAAATTCCAATAGGAAACTTCAAGGAGTTCTGCAAGAGAGGAATTAGAAAACAAAGAGATTATTTCAGATCTCAGCATTCCCAGCCTTTAAACAAAGGAATGTAGTTTTCTGCTGTGTGGCAGAAGCACAAACACATTACTATTATAATACTCTACTGTGATGTTGACAGGTTCCTTGAATTTAACCACAGTTCAATGGCATGGTCAGTGAAAATTAGCACATTCTTAGAATAGTTAACACCAGTGGAGACATCTCTAAGATTTCATTAAAAAATAACTATGTTTTTTTCCCAAATGGGATTTTAATCTATTTTTGTTTATGTTCTAAGTGACCAATTCTAGTTCTTTGGGATCCATCATGGTTTATGTTGTAAATATGATTACTTTCTTAAGAAACAGTTGCCAATAAATTCTAGTTGTTATATGTACTAGAGTACAAATTCAAGTGACATCGTCAGCTTTTCTGGTTAGTTTCATAATTACTGATTCTGGGTCTCATTCAAATGGGATTTGGCCAATTGTATAGGGCCCTATATAAGCACATCGTTTTTTTACAGAAGTTTTTAGTTAGCGAAGACCTTGCTTTTAAATAGAAGTTCACTAACTAAAAACTTCTGTAAAAAAAAGTATGCTATGTGCATATATAGAGCCCTATTCAATTTGCCAAATCGCATTTGAATGAGGCCCTCTGAGTTGTCATTCATGTACAGTTTTCAAACCACCTTTAGCTCAACTCCAGTGAGGTGCTTTCTTGGCCTCTGCTACCTGTGTTTTTCCCCCTTCTGGATCGCTACCTTGTCATGGTGAAGGGGCTTGTATAATTCAATGAAGCTGTGAGCCATGCCATGTAGGGTCACCCAGGATGGGCAGGTCAAAGCAGAGAGGACAGACAAATCCCTGTCCACTGGTAAAGGTACTGGCAACCACTCCAGTATCTTTGACAAGATAACATTATTTATAAGCACAACTAGATACATCATGATATCGAAGATGAGCCCCTCAGGTTAGAAGGTGTGTACCACATTACTGGGAAAGAGCAGAGGGTGAGTATGAGTAGCACCAGATCTAATAAAGGGGTTTGGCAACGTCGAGAGGACACTCTGCTGTGGGTATGTCTGGAGAGGAAAGGAAAGTCTGCTGCTGCAAAGAACAAGGCCCTCATTCAATTGCAATTTGTCCAATTGAATAGGACTCTAAATAAGCACATAGCATATTTTTTTTAAAATAAGTTTTTAGCTGGTGAAAACCTTGCTTTTGGATAGATGTTCACTAACTAAAAACTTCTTTAAAAAAATATGTTATGTGCTTATTTAGACCCCTATTCAATTGGCCAAATTGCAATTGAATGAGGGCCCAAGTCAGCATAGGAACCTGGTACATTAGAACTATGAACCAAAGCAAACTGGGTGTGGTCAAACATGAAGTGACAAGATTAAACATTGATATCTTGGGAAGTAGTAAACTCAAATGGACTGGAATAAAACATTTCATATTAGACAACCACCAGATCCTCTACTGTGGCCAAGAGTCCCACAGAAGAAATGGAGTAGCCCTCATAATAAATCAAATGGTGGCCAAAGCAGTGCTCGGTTACAACCCAATAAATTATGGAATGATTTCAATTCAAATTCATGTCAAAGCCATTAAACATCACAGTGATCCAAGTCTATGCTCCAACCACAGATGCTGAAGAGGTGGAAGTTGTCCAATTCTACAAAGATATTCAACACGTCATTGATATAACACCAAGAAAAGATGTTCCTATCATCATAGGAGATAGTATTGCTAAAGTAGGGAACCAAAATACACCTGAAATAACTGGCAAGTTTGGCCTTGCAGGACAAAATGAAGCAGGTCAGAGATTAGTAGAATTCTGTCAAGATAATTCTCTGGTCATAGCAAACACCCTCTTCAAAAAGGCTCAGAGACGACTCTACACATGGACATTACCAGATGGACAATATAGAAATCAGATTGACTATATATTTTGTAGCCAAAGATGGAGGAAATCTGTACTCAAATACAAGACCTGGAATATGCAGTGAAGGTTACAAATATGCTTAAGGGACTAGAAAAAGAACTTTGGACAGAAATGTGCACCTTATTCAGAAAACAGCAAAAAATATATATATATATATATATATATATATATATATCTGCAAAACTGGCTAGGAAAGAAGAAAAAATGAAAGGTAGTTGAGATAGGAAAAGTTTTTTTTTTTCTGAGACAAGGAGACAATCTATAATGAGCATTGTAAAGAGATAGAAAATAGCAGAAGGAGAAAGTCAACAAATCTCTTCAAGAATATTGTGAACCTCAAGGGAACCTTTCATACCAAAGTGGACGTAATAAAAGATAACAATGGTAGGGAATTAACAGAATCAGATCTGATAAAGACGAGGTGGAAGGAATACACTGAAGCTCTATACAGGAAGGATCTCAACAGCATTGATAATCTCAATAGTTTATCCAATGAGCTGGAGCCAGTCATCTTGAAGTGAGATGGGCCCTCGGAAGTCTTGCTAATAGCAAGGCTACAGGAGTTGATGGAATCCCTGCTGAAATATTCAGAATTTTACAAGATGATGCTGTGAAACTGTTACTTGCCTTATGCTAACACATTTAGAAAACTCAACAGTGGCCAATAGACTGTAAAATGTCAATTTACATCCCAGTACCAAAGAAAACAGTGCCAAAGAGTGCTCCAATTCTCTAACAGTTGCGCTCATTTCACATGACAGCAAGGTAATTCTTAAGATCCTGCAAGCTCGAATCCAACAATATATGGACCGAGAACTACCAGATGTGCAAGTGGGATACAAAATACTTGAGGCCCAGTTTAAAGTCTAGAAGAATTGTTACGGTATGTTGAGACAGAAAGATGAAGGAATAATTTGGTAGAAACATCAATTTAGTGATAGATAAGAATTAAAAAAGCCCACCTACTCTGACCTTTCTATGTACCTCACAATGGGCTTTCAAGTGTCTCAAACAAGCTTGGTTTATGTTACTGTGTGTATCCCCGATGCTTCTCCTGGAAAACCATACACTATTTTAGTTTCCCTCATCTGAATTGTTTCTAATTTATTAATATCCTTATAGATATAAAGTCTCCAGAACAACACACAATATTCTAGGTGAGGCTTGACTTGAGATCTATAAGATAGCATTATCGCCTCTATTTCTGCAGCTAATGTTGTGTTCAAGGCACTTGGAATTATTAACTACTATACCCCGCATAGTCACGGCACCTTGCACTATTGGATCAGCTCACAGTTTGAGCTGCTCAGTGTTTTTATGAGTTACAAGGCTGAGTTTCACTGGATGACATTCCGTAATAGTTTTTTGTGAATGATAATGTGGATATTTTAAAAGTAATATTTTATTATTATTTCCGCTTTTGAAGCAGTAGAATAGAATTTGTCAATTGTAGCAGTTTTATAGGAACTTAAATCTCTTACTATCTGCCCTGCCTTATACTAGTATTTTGTGTTGTAGGAATGATATACACATATAACAATTGTTTCAAGGATTTCAGTGCTATAGGCTAAAGATGCTATTGTGGCTCCAATCATAGTAGTAATGCCTTAGACTAGATTTATTATTTTTATTACTTTATTATCCTTTATTTTTAATGAGCCAACATATTCTTCAGAGCTATACAGGGGTTAAGTCCTAGTTCTAGGGAGCCTTTACACGAAAAGTTCATGTCAGGCTATCTTGTCTGGCGTCTTGGCAAGTTAATGGGTCCTGTAATGGATGGTTGTGAATATTGGTGGTAGTCCTGATGTCATATAAAGATGCATCATCCCCCCATCCCTAAGAGCACAAGCACCTTTTTAAACACTTCAATAAAAGTTAAGTTTTAACTTGATGGAGGTCCACTATCCAGTTTGAACACTTTTGGTACATTGTATATCATTTGGAAACGCTAACTAGCCTTCAAAAGTGTATACTTTTGTTTTGAATTGAAGTTTAAAAACTTGCAAATTTACATTTATCTAAAAGGTTTTAGTGAGGTACAAGAGGGTGACCTATGCGTTGTACATATTAAGTATGAAGGAGATAAGCTTCTTTAAACAGATGCATTTTCAGTGAAGTTTTGAAGATCTTGAAGCAGGAAAATAGTCTAGTGGAGCGAGGATAGGAGTTTCAAACAATTCCTTCTGCTATAATCATTGGTTTTATATCTACTTGGAGCATGAACACACATTTGTTGTGTATAATACTGCGATATTTGTCTGTGGTTTTCAAGTTCTCTCTTATTTCAATGTTGCCAAATAAATAAATAAAAAAACCTCTGTCACATCTAGCATACTTTAATCCCTTCAAGTTGCCAGATCTTTTCACTTGTATTTGGAGAAATCCTAGAAAGCTAGATTAAATCTGGGAAATATAGCTAGATAATATTTTTGGAACTTGAAGCATGTACCAGTTACCTTTGAAGATCTTTCCAAATCTGTTCCAATCTTTCAGTAACGTACTCACGCTCACCCTGCCATAACAATAATGTTTGTGTTGTAGCAAAATATATGACTACATACTATGTCTCACAGTCATTTGAAATCTATGGTATATACTGGTATTTGTTGCAGGGGTGTATGAACTGGGGGGATTGGGGGGGGGGGGGGGCAACGGCAACCCCCCTTAGATTATATGAACAGGGGATACAAAAAAATAGAAAAATTAATCAGGCATTACCAAATGTGGCCCCTGGAGCAATATGTTTTCCCATAATTTATATATATATATATATATATATATATATATATATACATATATAATTATTATAAAAAAGTGTTTAGGGGCACTGCAGCACTGGGTCTATAAACCCCTCCTCCCCCCCACCCCCAGCCCCCAAGGCCCCAGTGCATGGCACCGACTGCACTGGAGGTAGATCCGCCCTTGCCGCTTGTCCTGGGAGTAAAGTTGTATTGCATCACCCAGGGCCCTAGTCCTTGGTCTCTTTAAACTGTATCCCTCCCAAAAAATGTTGACTCCTCTGCCCATGATTTGTTAATTTCTCAACATTTTTTGTAGATGAATGAAGGATTGCAATGAGTTTTCATGACAGGACAACAATCCTAAAACTGATTGTAGACAATGTTAGCAATTGAACTGAGTTGAAGGAAGAGAGAAAAAAAATGTACTTAATCATGAACCATCTGAACCACCTGGCATTTGAGCCAATTCAGAATGTAATTTAGGTTTGTAATATATGTTGCTAGTAGTGATGTCCCGAACAGTTCGCCGGTGAACTATTCGTGGCGATTTTCGCATGTTTGCGTCCGCCGCGAACAGCGAACACATGCGCTTTTCGGTTCGCCCCCTATACTTTATCATTGAGGAAACTTTGAACATCATTTATTTTATTTTATAATTTTTTTTGTGTAATCTATGCCTGTCTGCCAGCGTGTGTGTGTGACAGGCTAACACCTAACAGCTTATATTGTGCTTATTTTCACTACTCATACCTGGTGGTGTAACATACATTGAAAACAACCATTTTTTTCCTGTAATCTAATTTCAGTTGCCTGCCTGAGTCAGGCTCACAGCTTATATTGTGCTCAGTGACATAAAACAACACTTTTTTGACTGTAATAGATTGAATAGCAATTGCCTGCCTACAGGCGTGTGTGTGAAGCCTATTGCATCTACTCTGCCAACTTTTGCCAGTGCACAGTGACACTCATATCTGGTGGCACCTTAGATTGCACGCGCAGTGCCCTAAATTTGAAGTGGGAGGACCGACCAAGCATCTTTTTCCACCTCCCGCTTCCAAAAATCCATGCCATATACACGTCCCCTGATAGTGGACGTAACAGGTATTAAACAGATAGGAATAGTACTACTTAACAGTACACACCTTATAATAACGCAGACAGAGGCAATGCGTATAATCTTCCATGCTGGACAGTGGAAGCCCCCAGACTCTGACCTGTGTATGATCTTCCATGCTGGGCAGTGGAAGCCCCCAGACTCTGGGAGTCTGAAGAAGAGGAGTCAGAGGAGTAAGGTGGCTTTGAGGAGGTGGAAGACCAAACACAGCAGGCGTCCCAGGGGGCTTGTTGTCACCTTTCGGGGACCCTTGGTGGCTGGGTGGAGGAAGAGACCTTCAATGACATCAGTGAGGACAAGGAACGGGACATGGCTAGCTTGGTATCCAACCTTGTGCAAATGGGGAGTTTGCGGTTGTGCAAAGGGACTGTTTGCGGTTGTTAGCGGTCCATTAAACAGGGATATTGGTCTGTTACTGTGAAGCGGGTGTAACCCTTACACTACCTGATCGATACAACATCATACCTGATGTTTTAAAGCATGTTATTCCAAACAATTTAGGAATGTTAGGTGATTTATGCCCTTTATGGCTTAAAACCAGACTCTGCATCAACTATGTAATTTTCAGTGGGAGTTTTTCCATGGATCCCCCTCCGGCATGCCACAGTCCAGGTGTTAGTCCCCTTAAAACAACTTTCCCATCACTATTGTGGCCAGAAAGAGTCCCTGTGGGTTTTGAAATTCGCCTGCCCATTGAAGTCTAAGGCGGTTCGCCGGGTTCGCCCGTTCACGAACATTTGATGGAAATTCGGGTCCGCTGTTCGCGAACCGAAAATTTGATGTTCGCGACATCACTAGTTGCTAGCATTGATTGTTTCACTGGCAAAACATATATTAGTTTCATATGAATTATCTAAATATCCTGGGATTGTTAATACGTTTAGAGCCCAACAGGGTTTCTAGGCAATATATGAAACCTTACATTTTTTTTATATATTTCTTTGGAAAAGAAACAGTTTACAGAATCACTGTAGTTTAGGAAAATGTTTTCATGTTCATGAAATGTTTAACAAACTAACATAATTAGCAATTTTGTAAAACATGAGCACAAAATATTTTTTTAGAGAAAATCTAAAGTTTAGCATACTACTTCTGTATAGGGTCTTCAATATTGTCACATTTATTTATTTTGCAGTGGAGCAATATTTAGTATTCAAACAGTAATGGCTCTCAAACCTACAAAACCCCCATTATATACTTAGGGATAAAGGCGCTTATTTATTGATTCGCACCTACGGAAGTTTTCATAAACAAATTTGCCGAGCTATTCCATGGTTCCAACAAAAAGGAATCCCATAAAATTTAATGACGTGTACCAAGAGGATTTTGCCTGTACCTTTCTAGCTCTAACATGTGCTTGCAGGAGACTCTGAGTCTCAACAGTCTCCAGAGCAGCAGAATAGTACCTACTACCTAAGGCGAATGCATTGCACTAGCCATAACATCCTTCCATATCTTTATATATTTGACTATATTACTGCTTCCCATGGCAGGGAAGGGGTTTATTAATAAACTAAAAATTATCCTGGAGGTTTATCTATGGGGTCTCTAACCATAGCCATAGACCCCATGGTGCCTAACATTAACCCATTTTCCATGGGGCCCCTATAGATGCTAACTACTAACTATTACTGAGAATAATAAAATGCATTACATTGTTTTTCACTGAAAATAAAAAAATATAATATACAGTAAAATACAGTAATTTTTTTCTTGTAATTCATCTTTTTTTATTTTAATGTTCTTCTTTTTATTATTTATTTGTCATTTTTTTCTTTATTTCCAGTAATTATTTATTTTCTGTAATTCTATTTTTATTTTCAGTAATTGTTTTCTCATTTTTGTATTTCATTTAATTAATAAAGGGGGGGGTGACATAGACTATGGGGGTACTTGAGGATGGAAGGGTAGGGGTCAAGGGGGTCCATAAGGCCCCGTATGGTAGTAGGTAGGGTGCCATAAGAGTTCTATATCCCACCGGGTTATACCATACAAAGTAAACATCCTTCTGTCAGTAGTATGCATGCACCATTTCACGGCCTGAACGGGAACAGGAAGAATTACTAACATGTCAGTCTCTTTACCATACCAGAGTCTGTGAAAAATAAGATTTCCTCTAAAACAGTTTTTATGTTCATGGCTTACATAGCTAGCTTGTTTTATAATTTACATAATAATTTACATATAATTTATCTACAGGTGCAGCAATATGGAACATATACTCAAATCGACAAAATCAGGATTTGTTATCTATTAAATTTGAAACTAACCTTCTACATAGCGCTATGCCTATTTAATAAACTATTTGTATCTTTTTCAGTTCACATCCAAACAACTCGAGCACTCATGGTGGTTGCCATGCTTCTTGGATTCATTGGTATTATAATCAGTGTTGTTGGAATGAAATGTACAAAAGTGGGGGACAACAATCCAGTCACAAAAAGTAGAATCGCAGTATCTGGTGGAGTGCTTTTCTTACTTGCAGGTAACAAATGATTGGATAAAGTTCTTACCTCATAATATAGTTCTGAGTGAAATTGCTGAATAAAAATTGGAAAACTTTGCCATATTGGTATTTATATTTGTAGAATAAGAATATATTTTTATATACCGGTATTCTTTTGATTTTATTAATATAAGATAAATGGCAAACAAAATATCTACATTTTATGTGTCATCAAGCTGTAATTATTTTGTACTCTGATTTTGCAGGATAATTTTCTTTACTTTCATGAGGTCTATTTCATGTTGTTACAGATGGATAAATAAGACAAATAACTAAGTGCTGTCTCCATCTATTTCTCAGGCCTTTGCACAATAATCGCTGTTTCGTGGTATGCAACACAAGTCACACATGATTTCTTCAACCCAAACACTCCAGTTAATGCTAGGTAAGTGAAAGTCTTTAAAAAGATTAATTCATTTTAATAAATTAGTAGTAAAATAGAAGTCAAATGAACAAGGCATGGAGCACTGTTTTCAAAACTGTATTTCACCAGAAAATTTTATACATTTTGTCCAAAAGGTTTCATCCAACCGTGGAAAGTTTTGTACATTATTATTATTATAGTTTATTTATAATGCGCCGACATATTCCGTAGCGCTGTACATAAATTAGGCTCAGACAGTGATAAATACAGATTAACATTTAGCAAAGGAAGGAGGGCCCAGTCTTTGAGCTAGGAATCCAATGTCCATGGTGAGTCCCCAAAGTACTTAGGATAGAAACTCGCATGTAGCAGAATGTAAGTTGCTTAGGGTTATGGGATTTATTTAGGTTTTATGATTTAGATCGGCATATTCATGAGGTGGGTTATTAGATCTGGCTGAGGCATTTTTGTACAAAGGGATTTTTTTTGTGTTGAAATGATAGTTATTTTGTATTCCTTTTGCTACATCAATGGACTTGGTTTATGGTTCCCCAATATCCATATGCTTACCAAACACATCAACTGTAGATACCATTTGTGACCAAGCAAAAAATCTGAAGTATCCCTGTTTCCCCTGCTTGCAAGATGATAAGCTTGTCAGTTAAAGGAACATTGTCTAATGCTTATTTCATGTAACACTATTTACTTAATGAATGGCTGTATACACCAAAGTCATTAGACAAGTAATTATATACACATACAGTATATACATTTATGCTTCACTTAGAATTAAGATTTTACTGGAGTCTGTAAGATTTGGCGAGAATACCAAAGTAAATTTTTGGTAGAATAAAAAAAAAAGGGAGGATAACAATTAATGGCAAACTACTTTACCCTCTCACTACAATGAGATTTCAGGGAAGTCAGCTGAAAATAGCACTATTTTAGTCTTAGGAATATGATGTAGCAAATCCATGCACTCTGCTTGGTCCTTTCCCTCTTCACCATTGCAAAATCTGACAGCTGCAGTTCCGCCTCCGGCCGACAGATGGCGCTGTAGATTTTAGCATATAAGGCGCGCCCACAGAAGAGGCCTTGAGCTATGAGAGGCGCGCCCGAAGCCCTGGGGGGCAGGGTGCCCGCGCCAAACATAGTGATGGCCTTGCTGTCAATTCAGCACCGTCGAGTTGCGCCACGCCAGAGGGGTGAATAGTTATTTGCCTTCCCTGGAACTTGATGGTGCCCAAAGGTAAGTGCCTGACAGTACACAATGCTCTATATGTATAATACACACTACTCTATACATACAGTACACACTGCTCTACATATACAGTACACACTATAAGTTACACATACAGTCCCTGGTGATTTTGGGTGTCCCTGGGTATTTTGGGTGTCCCTGGGCACTCTGGACTCTGGTCACCCAACATGGATGTGTAACTTGTAGAGTGTACTGTACTGTATATGTAGAGCAGTGTGTACTGTATGTATAGAGTAGTGTGTATTGTATGTGGATAGCAGTGTGTACTGTACATATAGAGCATTGTGTACTGTCAGCCCCTTACCTTGCCAAGCAGGCTGGGATATAGGCTGGAGCACAGAGCATCATCATAGCGCAGTTCTCGGCGCCCTGATGACATTGCACTATTCAGCTGAGCTCAAAGGTCGGGGTGCCCATTTACTGTAATTGGCTCTACCACTAGTTTTGCCCAAGATCTGCAATCAGGACCTTATGGCCATTGTGGTTGTTCACTGATTTATAATTTTTTTTATTCCAGGTATGAATTTGGCTCGGCGTTGTTTGTAGGATGGGCTGCGGCCAGTCTCACCATGCTGGGAGGATCTTTTCTTTGTTGTTCCTGTCCCAATGAGGAGAGGAGATCACAGCAGTACTACAGACAGTCACAGCCATCGGCCACCACCAGAGAGTACGTCTAACTCGCAACCTAAAAAAACACGGCCACATCTGCAGGTGTTCTATAAAAAACAAAGTGATATTCATTTGTATAGATTTTTTTTTTTACTTTTTTATAAATAAATTCAGATCTAACAATCTCTCAGTTACTCACATTATTAAATGTGAAAAAGGGTTTTAGAATTAGAGTTTTAGTAAATTTTATACATGTTGCTATTTTCTTCTCCATAACTAAAATACATGGCAGGCTTAACAACGATAGACATTGAATAATACTATTGTAGATCTGATCTATATACATTAAATATCTAGGTTAGACAAGTGCAACAATAGTTCTCTATGGCCTTGGCCAAGCCAGATTTACCGGATTTTATGGTGTGAGCACAAGTGAGTAAATGAAAATGCAAGTTTCAAGATAGTATTAAAATCCTGCATGAAGCTTGCCCTCAGTGCCTGGAATTTGATGACCCAAATGTAGTGTTCCCATTATTGAAGTTACAGATACCTGAAACCTGCTTTCTGTCCCTGTTTGTGTCTAATATAATCCCTAGCTAATTTTGGATCACAATGTATGCAATGCAAAATACAGTAATTAATTTTCAAATTAAATTTCTTTTAGTACTTATTAAAATTTGAGATTGAATATAGAACATGTTGGTCTATAAACTGACCATAATTCTTATAGCAAAAACAGGCACATAATTGTGCTCCCTTTAAATGAAATGGGCATCATTGGTTTATAAATCCCAAACATTCACAGTGGATGTTTTTGTTTTGTCTTATGTGAATATTTAAAGGGACACCTTCATCATACTTGAAACCAGTGATGGGTAACCACTTTTTGCTAGAAGGGCTGCATGTGTGCTCCATGAGTCTTGAAAGGGGCTACACTTTATATTTACCCTTTTGCTCAGCATATAACAAATATACAAGATGATGGAGGCCATAAGAAAACGAAAGTGCTGCATGTATCATCTGGTCTAGACATTGCCCTCCATTGGTATAAATATTAAGATTTGAGTAAATGTATTCATTTTGTAATTATTTTTATTTTAAGAAGTCCTTTTTTACTTTAAAGGAACAGATGAAGGTGTTTCCCTTTACTCTACAGAATAAAGTAGATAATATTTAAAAATGAAAGAATCATTGCACATACTTAAACAATATGCTTCCATAGCTTGATAACTTAGTATACACCCATCATACACTGATTCATGGTTGCCTCACTTTCTAGTCACATGACTTGTTCAGCCAATCACCAGTTCCCCATGATGCTTAAAGACATAGGCATCATGAAAAACTATATCCCGTGGTGTCTTTTATGATTGGCTATATTGGCTGAAAAGGGGATTAGGGGAACTACAAAACTGATAGAGCTGAATAAATCTGTGGAACCATAAAACCGTGCAAGCCAACTTGTGAAGAAAGTTATCATTTGTTTGCAAGATTTACAATCTACTACATTGTCCCTTTTAAAGTGTGCCATATCTATAGGCTTTTGCACAATTACACAGTCAACCGCCCTCTATGCTCTCCTATCATTATGAACAGAAATTATAGTGGGTGCATGGTGGTTTTAGTCACTAAAATATAATTTTAAAACTAAACTATGAGAATCAAACTGTTCATAAATGTATTTTCATCAGCCTTTTTGATTTTATCTACAGCGATCCTCCAACACATTGGCAGATATTTTAGTTCCTCAGCAGCAAATCTATTTAGACAAGAAGATTTCATTGTTTACATGAAAACTTAACAGTTACATGTATTTCCTGAAGCTTATAGACTGTCACTTTACCTGCCTAAGATAGCATTTTACTTTTTGAGATTTTATAAATTCAGCTTGGACAAAGGAAAGTACAGTATATTTCCTAATATGCCAGCTGTAGTTCTTGATGTCCTTGGTGAAAATTAATTTATACTGTGTTAGAATTTTCAAACATATGGAGTCATTTATCAGAGCCACTAACTGCAAGACAGATGGAAGAACAACAGCAGCTTCTGGGGAAAAAAAGGAAATTCAAGTGTTCAGAAAATTCAGTTTGATTCTTTTATTTTATTTTTGTAACTGCGTCCATGTCGTATGACTAAAAAATAATTCAACAATATCAATGACATAAACTTTATGGAGTTGTGTACATTTAGATTTCCAAAATGAGTGTATCAGAGAATATAATCAGTAAACATATTCAATTGTTTATCATATAAAATAAACACACTCAAAATATACAAAAATGGTGGATTCCAGGCTGGACTCCCTTTAATTTGGTACCATTTAATTCATTGCCCATCAAATGTAATTAAGCTGTATTGGGTGACAAAACTGCATTGCTTGTCAACTAGATTTGACACTTGGAAGCTGATGTTGGATGTAGATGAGTTTTCATTTGTTCTTATTGTAAATGATTGCAAATATCTTATCTGCATCTGGTGGTGGGAACTTGATTACATGCGAGCCACCCATAGTTAGGCTTTCTGTATTTCTCTGCTTATGCATTCAGGTTCTCTCTCATTAAAAGCAAATGAGATAGTTAGTTAGTTAGTTATTATTGTGATTGTTCCACCTGTGCTATAGACTATAGAAGGAACTCTTTGCAATGAGTTGCCCACCACTGGTCTAAGATAACCTCTCACAGTTACAAACAAATCACTGATGATTTCAAATACAGCATAATTGCATATAATAGTTAATAAGTTAATGGCAGTCATTATTCATTTGTTACTGGTTTCTATATTATAGCACAGGGGTACACAAGTATTTCTCACGAAGTTCAACAGGGTCCTAATGTAGTTGTTAAAATGAAGTCAAGGTCTGGAATCTAGATATTTTTTTTTATATCTAGGCACAGAAATATTTTTATATATTTATTTAAAGATTTGTAAGCTTCAGGATGCATACATGTTGTGAAGAAGAGGAGGGCCATAGGGTTTGATCCAGAGCTAGGTCTGCCTACTGACAACCCCTGTGCTAAATTCCAAATTTAGACCTAGAATCAGTAATGCCCAAAACAAGAGTGACCCTACTTGCAAGGTGAGTTGTAAGTCAGATGAGTGGCTCATTCACTAACATTTCCTATTGGTCTTTGTGCATATGATTTCATATACACATATATACAGTGGATATAAACAGTCTACACACCCCTGTTAAAATGTCAGGTTTCTGTGCTGTAAAAAAATGAGACCAAGATAAATCATTTCAGAACTTTTTCCACCTTTAATGGGACCTATAAACTGTACAACTCAATTGAAAAACAAACTGAAATCTTTTAGGTGGAGGGAAGAAAAAAAAAGAAAAATAATGTGGTTGCATAAGTCTGCACACCCTCTTATAACTGGAGATGTAGCTGTTTTCAGAATTAAGCAATCACATTCCAAATCACACCTTCCATCATTTACAGTGCCTCTGATTAACCCCAAATAAAGTTCAGCTGCTCTAGTTGGTCTTTCCTGAAATTTTCTTAGCCGCATCCCACAGCAAAAGCCATGGTCCACAGAGAGCTTCCAAAGCATCAGAGTGATCCCATTGTTAAATGACATTTTAACAGGGGTGTGTAGACTTTTTATATCCACTGTGTGTGTGTGTCTGTCTGTATGTATGTATGTATGTCTGTGTGTGTCAGTATTCTCTTCCATATGTATATTCCAAATGTATATTACTGAGGTTGCTGATGAAGGAATAAATAAGTCAAACATTTCTCTATTGAAATAAAAGTAAGAGATTCATGGAATACGCACCATCAGAGATATATTTGTATGATTACATGGATCTTCTAAATCTTACTGGCACAATTGTATGAATTTTATTAATAGTAGTTTGATAGACATTTTACAGAAGAAGAGACAATGTAAGGGACAATTATCAACCTTGGGTGAAAACAGAAGTCTCTGGCTATACATCTGGCAAAACATGTTACTGGTTATCGAGTGGATCTTGTACTTGATTAGTTATAACAAATATAATATATAAGTGTTCAGAGGAATTAGTTTGGAGACATTCTTCTAAGAAAAAGAACAAGGAGGCATTTGGGTAGAGAGCCTGCATCAGAAAAAGGCTAAACCAGGACAGATGTTGTTACCGCAATCAATAAAAATAATAATGTTTAAAACATGAGTGGAGGAATGAGATGTGATGGAATGGAATGAAGACAGTAGGTCAAAGGAGGTAAAAAGGTTTCACATCAACCATTAATTTCAAAGGTTTTATTACTTTGATAGTCGTTAATGACATGCTGGCAAAGAGAAGCATGTTTAAGAATTCAGATCTGATTCTATTAATTTATTTTTCATGACAGTCATTAAAGTTTAATGGGACTTTAAATTCAAGTAGTATAAGCATATATTTGAAGAGGAGAGTTTAGATTATGAATATACAAATTAAAATATATGTGTTTGTAAGCAGTCAGGCTGGATCTGGGAGAAAGATGATATATTATTTCAATGTCAAGCTGGTAGATGAAGCAAAGCTTTGTTGTCTAAGCCTGCTATGTATGCTTAATTTCATAATATATATGAAAAAATGGAGGTTTTAAATATACACCAATGTCCTTCATCATTTTACATATATGTATGCTTGCAAAGTATGTTGCACTTGCTTTTTGTATTCTTGTACAATCTTTAACCATTTCTTTTATGTAGTGATGTATCATCATTGCTTTCGTCATACATGACAGTTTTCTAATAAAGCTAAAGTAACCATACATATCTGCGTTATCTTCTTTTCTGGTGTGAATGTGCATGAACATATCAGCAATAGTCCATATCTGTAAAAATAACACGTGTACTAACTGTCATACATTTTCAGATTTTTATATGTTGTACCACATCATACCACATCATACCACATTTATATGCCATTAAAAGTGAGAGTTTCATGAATTAGTACCGCCATTATTTGTTTTTAGCTTTTTCCAATATTATATTATTTTTTAATGAAACAATTATACTTAATACAGCCCTAAAAATGAATGTAAACACTATCACAAGTGGTGCTTGACCAGAAGCCCTATTAAATTCGGACCCCGTAGCAGCATTGGCAAGCCCGCATAGGCTGCCAGCTTGAAATTTGGTGGATTACAGAGCTATTAATTTAGACCATGTGGTGAGTTATTCGCCGTAGAAGCAGACCCGTAAACCATTCTTGCACCTTTGGATGTGCGGCCGTGAACACAATCAATTAGTCAAACCCGTAGTTACGGGTTTAGATGGAGCCAATGGTAAAAGAGATCGTCAGCGTTACGTCACTCAAAAATGGAGGTTAGATTTCAAAGCCTTACGGGTTTCAATTACGGGGTACGATTGGACCCACATTCCAGAACTAATGCAATATTCATAAATGCGTAAATATGATATTCAAGCCCATGCAAGTCCATTATATGTATTAACACATTGATTGCCGGAATCAATATAACGTAGAAATTAAACAGAAATAAAAGTATTTTATATTGCAGATTTGCGAGCCTGGGATTGTTGTGCCATTCATTTTAATACCTAACATCACTTTCCCTTTCATTATTTGTACAGTAGTGTGTTTATATTTTCATTTACAGTGCTACGGATAGGACTCTTAGCCCCTTGCGGGTCCTCTCTAGCACCTGTTGGCTTCTTGGCTCCATTTGCGGGCTACAGGGTGGTTCGCCAGTAGATTCGTAGCAATTTAATAGCGAAATTGGGAATGTAGCAGTTACGGGCTTGAGAAAACAAAATTTGCAGGCACACAGTTCAAATTTCCACACCCTGTAGAGTTTTTTCGCACCTAACCCGCAAGTCATTTGCGGGTAGCTGTGAGAGTCCAATTTAATAGCCGTAAGTCTTGCGAGCTACGTTACGGGCTACGGTTTTCAGCGTTGACGGAATTTAATAGGGCTGCAGGTGTACTAAAGTATGAAGATGCCCAATCTTAGTCAATCTATAAAACAGGATAACACGGAGCTGGTTCTCCACATCTTAGAGCGTCTGTGCATGGAGATGTTTTTAGCTGCTGCTTTCTAATTTCAGCCGTGCTTTACTAAATCCTTTACAATAATAAAGCAAAAGCCTATTTGATTTATTTCAGATATTTAGTCTGACTTTTATAATGACCTCATTGTTTTATTTAGAATCACAAACGTTCCTAACAAGAAAAAAGAAGAAACAAGCTAATTGCAGAAGATTTATTCAATCTGTGAAGAGACTTGGCTGTATCTGCCGCAAGAAAAATGGCACAGTCTGGAAAGAGGAGTTGTTGGTTTAGTCTGTGTGAGGACTGATGCTTTTGCAAGAACATTATCCTATCTCAGTTTCTTAAATGCCCAGGTTGGATGTGGCAAATTATGTGGTTCAAATATAACATAAATATATTTTAGTTGCATTTATTCTGATAGGAAATGTGAACAGTGAAATTCAACCCTCCAAAAAACAATATTTTTCTTTGTATTTGTTAGTTAGTGATAGCTTTGTTTTACAGGTAAATTACTCTATAAATTGTAATTTGTAGCTGTAAAGTGATATAATTGTTGTTACATGCTAATTCTGCAGAGCATTACATTCACTGCCATGAGACACTGTAACTATATACAGAGTACTTGTAGTTTACTAATTGGACAGAGAATTAATATATCTAACAAAATGTTTTTTTTATTATATGAAATTGTATATAAATGGCATGAATTTTGGTGGATATTTCTTTGTATGGAATCTACTGACTAATAAAACAACCTTGGTTTGACATCATATTTCCTTTTCTTTATTTACAAAAAAATAAATATAATTAATTACCTATATATTATATAGTGAGCTTATTATCTATACACCCCCAAGCAAGTGTGCAAGCACATAAACCCATCTTAACACCAGGTCTGAGAACGTGAATCATTAAATATTTTTTTTATTTCTTGTTTGGCCATTAACAATTAGATGAAAATATGACCATACATTAATCCCTTTAAATATCTATTAAAATTAGGCGATACAAGAAATTACAGAGCCTTTTACTACAACAATACCAGTTTGTTCTCTGCATGAATAAGAAATCCTTCATCTTGCATTAGTTAGAGCTCTGCTGAGAATCCCAGAGGTTATATACTAATAAAGAAATTTATATGAACCAATAGACAAAAAGACCAAACTGTTAATTAGTAAAAGACAATTTACACCAATCAGCTGTGCCATCTGAGCACTGACATTCCTCTTCAATTAAACTATGAGAATCATTCCTTATAATGGTTTGTTAGCGCCATGGTTTACAACACACAAAATAAAAGATTAAAGAAAGTTTTTAACAAAAAATAAAACTTTTATATTATTTCTAGGGTAAGTCAGTGAACATTTAAAAGGCATGGAACATATTGTTTATTCTGCATTTAAAAAGCAGTTTTCAAAAGGATCCTACGTGTTCATATTTTCTTTTGGTTTAAATATGTTTGATGATGCACTTTATTAATTTGAGGCCTTGTTATATTAATGTTCGTCCATCATTCTTGATGAGGACCTTGACATCTCATTGATTGGTTGACGGGGTCTGTGTGCCAGACTATGGCCCTCATTCAATTGCAATTTGGCCAATTGAATAGGGCTCTAAATAAGCACATAGCATATTTTTTTTAAATAAGTTTTTAGTTAGTAAGCATTTATCCAAAAGCAAGGTTTTCATTAACTAAAAACTTCTTTAAAAAAAAATATGCTATGTGCTTATTTAGAGCCGTATTCAATTGGCCAAATCGCAATTGAATGAGGCCCAATGAATGAGTAGTCCGATTCAGACGTGGAACGTGCTATCATATGTCGGATAGACAAGTGATGACACTTGGTGACGTGGAGGCAACTCTGGACTTGCGCAGCTCATACTTTCTTTGGACTGCAGGAGTAAACCATGCCTCAGAGGTTTGGCAACTTTTGGTAAAGAGGCTTCATCATGCTGGACGGTTCAGTTTGAGGGTCTTCCATGTGACTGTATCGATCACGAGAAGTTCAGGGAGGCCTTCAACCACGTATTTTGTCCTCCACTTTCCCTGAGTGCTTTCATCTGACATTCTTACAAAATGCACAGCCCATCTAGTCTGGGCTTTCATCAGCACTGATTATTAATGTTTAAACATGTCTGATTATGAACTTTATGCATTTGAAGACTTGTTAGATTAATATATTCATATTGCATTTTTAAACAACTTACTTTGGTTGAAGGCCCGCGTAATTACATTTCTTCTACATAGTATATTGAATAATTTATCCTGATAATGGGCTGAATATTGTTAGAAAGGAAAAATAAAATAATTTTCAATCATCATGTATCATGGAAACTAAACTGGCAGATTGCACATAGGCATAAATACATACAGTATAAAAGTAAGAAATTATATTTGTATATTTCTTCAAAAAACATGTTGTCTGTTTCAACGCTAGTTCTTCAAACTAGAGTATTTTAAGTTTATGACCATAGATGGCCTTTAAGGTTATACAGTTTTACCATGGTTGTTGTTTAGTCATTCAGCCGTATCCGACTCTCCGTGACCCTATGGACTGCAACACGCCTGTGTCTGATACTGCTAATCCATAAGGTTTTCATGACAAAGATAATGGAGTGGGTTGCCATTTCCTTCTCCAGTGGACCGTGATTTGTCTGACCTCTCTGCTAGGATCGGCCCACCTTGGGTGACCCTACATGTTATACCTTACAAAGACATTGAAACACACAATCCTCCGAACCACAACATGGTAGCGATCCAGAATGGGGGTACCTTGTTACTCATTGTTAATTCCTCTCAGACGTCATGATGAATACTAGAGACGATGAGTACCAACCAAAGGATTAATGTAAATTTAAATAATCCGTTCCTGAACCCCGCAACTTTCACATTTTACTTTTAATTGATGGTGTTGTTTTTTGATACAAAACCTTAAAACTAAACAGACATAAATAAAAAAGAGTAATTAAATAAAATGTAACTTCACTGTATAGTACCTCTGTACATGGCCTAATAGGACGGTGGCGAGGTAGAGGAGAAGTAGAGGGGCTGCATCAGACAATAGCACACAGGGCCAGATCTACCTTTATGGAGCCCCTAAGCTGTGAAGTGGAGGAGCCCCTGCGAGTGCATGCTCAAGGTATGCATGCACCCATTTTTGCCATTTCTTTGCCTGTACACCCCTTTCTCCTCTTTAAAGACTGTGGTCTGTATTCAATTGTCCAAATCACAATTACTGGAGCCCGTAATGGAGCCTGTAAAAGTTACAGATATTTAATTGGCTACAATTTGCAAATCTCAATTCATTTGCGAGTTACAGGATCAAAATCACTGTGGTTGTCAAAAACATAACTCCATCCTATCTACTCCTTTGATGTACAATATCAAGGGTGCAAATGTTACCAGTGCTAAAGATGCAAAATCCATATTTAATTGCAACAATTCAACAGCCCGCGCCTTTAAACATGTAAATGGCAAATGTTTAAAAAAATCCTACGAGTACTAGAAAGGACTTGCAAATGGATTAAACACCTGTTCGATAAACTGTAAAAGCAAATAAAAATAAACACACTACTGTACTTTAAAATACTGGGAAAGCAGAATTAATTGCACAACAGTCTTAAGCTCACAAATCTGCAATAAAAAAATATTTTATTTAGGTTTTAGGTTTTATTTCCATGTTATTTTGATCCCAGGAAACATGGAGTTAATACATATCAGGTCACCCACATGGACTAGAACAGATGATTTATTAATTATTATGGATTTCTACATTTCTGGATTGCGAGTCTGATCGCAAATCAGACTTCAAAACACTATTTAATTGTAGTCTAAACTCCATGGCCCTCATTCAATTGCGATTTGGCCAATTGAATAGGGCTCTAAATTAGCACATAACATATTTTTTTTAAAGAAGTTTTTAGTTAGTGAAAACCTTGCTTTTGAAAAGATGCTTACTAACTAAAAACTTATTTAAAAAATATATGTTATGTGCTTATTTAGAGCCCTATTCAATTGGCCAAATTGCAATTGAATGAGGGCCCATGTTTTACTGATGTCATGATGACAATCTCATTTACTATTGGCTCTGTCTACATTGTAACTTACAGGCTTGCTTACTTGATCATGATCATGCCCTGAAATGCTACGTACGGGTTCATGATTTGCGTGTTGGGGCTGTGAGCCTGTAATTGCGGGCTTGAGCAATTAAATACATCTGTAACTGTAGCAAATTTCTAACCCACAGACAAATGGTCAGTATGAAGGTAATTACGGGCTTGGAATTAAATGGAAGCCTGTGTGAGCAAATCACAGATATTTTCCCATAACAGCGATTTTTACAAAATAGCTACTCATACACACACTGAGCAATTACTGGGGTTATTAAATGTATTTGATGGTGTGCCATAATAAAGCACAAAAAATATTTATATGTTTCTATGGCATACCATGGTCACTTGTATCACACATAAAAACTGAGTAATTATGAGAATTAAAGGGCCATTGCACAAAAAAAAAAAACATTTAAAAAAAAAGGGATCTAACTAAGAGCATAATTAATGAGGTAAAAAGTCATACACATTGTTTTTAAATAGAAAAAATAAATGTTAATGCCACACAGACACACACATAGGGTTTTATTCAATTGCAAGCCCACAGGTTACATTATACAGGCCGCATGTCTGCGGGCTTCAGTTTTGCTACAATTACAGAACAATTCCATCGAACAAGCCCGCCTCTGGCTACCAAAACGCACATAGGTGGAGGAGACTCGAAAATCAATTCTGGATCCCTCTCTCAAGTTTCAGCTCTGACATGGAGGTAATTATAATCTTAGGAAACTTGTGTAATGCTTATTAAGGTATATCTCGCATTTGCATAGCGATGGTTACTTTAACTTTATTCTTCCCTCTACTCCAGGTTAGCTGTAATATTATTTAGCTAACTAGTTTGTTCTTCTTTCTTCTTTCTTTTCCTTCTGTTTTTTCCTCTGCACATTTGTTTTGTTTTTTATTTAAATTGAATTTCTAGTTATGCTATTAATGATGAAAAATATGAAAGTCCAGTCAGTTAATAATTGGAAAATGTTTTATTGAGAAAGTTAATGTAATATAACTGACAAAGCTCAGTTGTTCACAATGTTGTATAATGGTATGACTTCTAATAAAAGACTATTGAAAGAAAAGGCCGTAACTACCGATTTAGAAACAGCCAATAGAAAATGAGACCGTCATTATTATGTCATTAAAACATGGAGGTTACATGTCAATAATTTAGCGTTTAGGGGTCCGATACGCGATCAGACTTGCAATCCTGCAATGTACAAAATAATAAAAATGAATGAATATAACACCGAAATGACACATAATTTTTTTTATTTTTGATTGCAGATTTAGGAGCTTGAGACTGTTGTGCAATTAATGCTAATGATTTCATCTCTTTTCGCGTCTTTTAAAGTGCAGTGTTGATTTTTTTTTGCATTTACAGTGCTACGAACAGGTGTTTAACCCTCCTTCGAGTCCTATCTGATACCCATAGGATTTTCTTCTACATTTGACATTTACAGGTGTGAAAATATTTGCGGCTTGAGGAATTGTGGCAAATGAATAGCGATTTGCGATTTTAGCGATTGTAACTCTTGAGGGCTTGAAAGATCCACGGCTTAGATGGGCTGTAAATTCCGACTTTGACAACTGCAGGAATTCTCAGCCTGTAACCCGTAGATTGTTTGCAACTCACAAAAAGACACCAATTGAATAGCAAATTAGTTTATGGGCTAAACTACGGGCTCCCGTAAACAACAAGAGCTTAATTGAAACGAGATATAGACACACAGATATAGACACAGGCAGACACAAAAACAGGGCTAGAATTACATGTCTGGAGCCAATGACTTTCCTCCTATGCACAGTGCGCATGCTAATGCATGTTTTATGTGCATGCACACGTCATTCTCAATGTGGAAGCACATGCCACTAACATTCCTCTAAAAACTCTGTCATTTTGACCCAATACCTACTTACAAAACCACTTAAGGTAGTTATTATACATAATACACATTATATCCCCTCACTAGCTCTCCTTTGTCGATGATTTTTCATCCTTGGTTTCTCTTTTGTTAACTCTTTTGTAAAAGTAACCATTATTGGTTTTGATTTGAAAAAAAGTTGTTCCTTTTGAAAGTTTGTATATGTACAATATGTTAGAATAATTTAAAACATACATATAATAGCCCAAATCATACCATATTTGTATATTATTTTATATTACCACTATAATGAGCTCTGAAGTAAACACAAACCTAAGATACACAACAAATACATGGTTAAAAAGTAGAAGGCTTTATAGGCATGGGTCTGCAATTTAGTGACAGAGAAACACTGAGCAAGACCAGTGATGGGGGACAGGATAAAGCACTACCTAGATTTATAGTAGGCTACAACCTATACATGATGCAACTTAGATTGAGCTGTACAATTTATATTTTTATAGCAACACTGTGTAAATATAAGTCAAGATTGACACAACATGTAGTTCATTAATTATATATGCACTGTACACTTAGGAGGACGGCCTTGAAGACTCCAGATTCATAGATTATTACACAGCATATAGATAAGACACAGTATGAATATAGCAGAAAGAAGTTTGAAGTACTCATTGCATCTTACATTTCTTCTCTCCTCATACCCTTTGCTCACAAAGCCCTCTTTTTTTGCTGCTCCCATTGCCCTCCTTCTCCACTCTCCATGCCCCCATGTTCTCCTTGTCTCTCCTTGTCTCTCCTTGTCTCTCCAACGGCAGGTTTCCTCTTTATCTCTTCCCATGTTGTTTCCCCTTCTCCCAACATGCTCACCACCCTATCCCTGCTGCTCCTCTGTATGTTTATCTTCTACCATTACCTTCTCATTACTGCCTCTGCTCCATCTGCTCTGGTTTTTACTATCATTTCTGTTGAATCTCTGCTCCACTCACACTAGTGTCACTAGCAGTGTTATTTTTTTAGATTACAGATGAACTACTCTCATTGTACTTCAGCTCAAATTGTACTTCAGCTCACACTCCAATCACATCATGATCACACTCCGCTTTGTCTGCACTCCCCTCCTCTCTGTGTGATCATAAACAAGTCCACATTTCGACTTTCGTGAGCTTTGTTGGAGTGATACTTTGCAATTCAACTAATTTAAAACACATTTATTTTATCAGTGCAGTTAGTGCTTCCTCTCTTCCCTCCACTTCACCTGAAGAAATTTTCTTAGCCACAATATGTTGCTGCTCCCTTTGAAGTTCCTGCAGCTCCTCAGTGCTGAGCTCTTGTCTGTGCTCCTCCACTAACTCTTCAATATCTTCATTACTGATCTCCAGGCCCATGGACTTGCCCAGAGACACAATGTCCTTCACTATTGGGCCACACTATTACTCGCTCTCGAGTACAGACGAGAACAACGATCTCTAAGATGAAAGAAAATAAAAAAATAAGAAAGCTATTACTAGAGGTGTGATAGGAAGTGGAGTCATTGTTGTACATTTGGATTAATGCAAAACAGTTATACTATTTCCCAGGCAACAATTTGCGAGAAAGCAAAACAACTGCATGCCGATCTGGTAAAAGAAAAGCCTACAAAAAGTGGTGAGCACAGTGAAGTTTTAAAGCCATGGTTGGTTTGATAATTTTAAAAAGAGAACTGGCATTCACAGTGCGGCATGCAGAGGCAGCCAGTGCCTACAAAGAAGCTGCCGAAACCTTTGTTAGTGAGTTTAGGTACTGTGTAGAAGCTGAGGTTTCCCTAACAAGTCTTCAGTTGTGACAAGACTGGTTTCTTTGGGAACAAATGCCTAACAAAACCTACATCACTCAAGAGGAGAAGGCATTGCCAGGACACAAGCCGATGGAGGACACAAAATGTGATAAAAAGCAAGTTAAGTGTAATGTGGAGGGCCAATAGCAAAGTGTTTGAGCCCAGTTTAAAAAAAACTATTTGCAGGAAAAAGAACTGCCTCTTAGGGCTCTGTTAATAATGGTCATTGTTTCTGCTCACCCTCCAGGCTTGGAGAACAACTTGCTGGATGACTTTCATTTTAACTGTGAAGGTCTTGCCCCCATAACACAACTTCTCTGATCCAGCCCATGGACCAGCAGATGATCTCAAACGTTAAGAAATTGCATAGCAAGGCCCTCTTCCAGTGGTACTTTGAGGTGACCTTGGATACTGAGTTGACGCTGAAATAGTTCCAGAAGGACCATTTCAATATTCTTTGATAGATACGGCCTGGTGTGCAGTCTCTTACAAGAACCTGAATGTATCCTGGAGGAAATTATGGCCAGAAGCTGTAACTCAGAGGAACTTTGAGGCACAGGTTACTCTTTGGTTCTTGTAAGCACAAGCTACGCTTTGGTTCCTGTAAGCAAAGGCTACTCGTTTGTTCCACAGTACTGTAACTTCCTGGAGAGACAGGATGAGGGGTGGCTTCTTGACTCAAACAGGAAGTGTGAGCAGTGACGAGCAAGAGTTGCGTGCCGAATCAATTGTTGAATACAGAATTGTACGAGTACTGAGGCACCACTGTAGACTTAAGGTCTGCTCAGCTTAATGTATGTAATGAAAATATAGGTAATTAAGGATAACTAAAGCTAGTTAAGGCTAACGAAAAATAATTTACGATATATACTGTTGGCTAATAGAACTTGCTTATTTCATGAAGATTTCCATAAACGCCAGTCAGGTTTTTGTTTAGCATAGTTATGTCCATGACTGGATTGGTGGCAGGTATTAATCTTTATAGATCTCAAAATGCTATCCATATTATATTAATATAAAACAATCATTATGCAAGAAGAACAGGACACAAGGAATACCCCTGCAGTGCAAAATATGTAAAAGACTTTAATTAAAAGAAATGCTTAAAAAGTCTGTTTGTCTTTTAATGTTTAGATATTATTGCTTTCCTATGCATGCAGGAAGCATGGCCAATACTTCGGAAACAGTTCTCCAAAGATTGAAAAATACCCAGTAATGGAGTGTGCATTCCTTTTTCTTTTTCAGTTTGGAAGAAAATAAATCATGTCAGTTTAAACATCTCTTCGTAGCTACCAAGTTACAGCAATAAAGATTGTGGGCACCATTCAATTTCAAGGCCCGCAATTGCCTGTAACCCGATATTCTGGCTGGGGGGTTACATTTTTTCTAAACATTTAAACTTGTTCAATTGTCTCTAACTCGCAGATGCCCTCTCACAGACTCAACATGGAAACCAAGTAAGATTTCAGGGGCCATGATCATATGATCTAACAATATTTAAGCAAGTCCATAATTTACTTCTCGCAATACTTCTTAGACAAAGCCAATAGCAAATGAGAAGGTCATCATGACTACTACAATGAATTAGTGTTTATAAGTACAAAGTGTGATCAGATTCGCAATCCAGCAATGTAGAAATCAATGAAAATCATTAAAGCAAATGTTCTAGTCCATGCAGGTTCCATGATATGTATTAACCCCTTGATTCCCGGGATCAATATATCACGGAAATAAAAGTTACAAATAATGATTTTTTTATTGAGACTGTTGTGAAATTAATTCTCATGCCTCCTCTCCCAGTATTTTAAAGTACAGGAGAGTGTGTTTAATAGCTGCTGCAGTTAGGTGTTTAACCCCATTGCGAGTCCTATCTAGTACTTGTAATGTTTTGTGATACATTTTTGAGTTGTGGGTCAGATTTAATTTGTTAGCTACTTGTAATTGAATATCGATTTTGCTTCTTTAGCACTGTTAACTTGCAGGCTTGAAAAATCACTGAAGGAGATAGGATAGAGTTACGTCTTTGGCTGGCCTGCAGCAATTTTGGGCAGGTAACTTGCAATTGGAAAGCGAGTAGCTAAATGTAGCCAATAAAATATCTGTAACATTTACAAGTTACTTTACGAGTTAAAGTAAAGTTAAAGTAGCGATTTGGTCAATTGAATGTGTGAATCCCCACCCCTGGAGGTCTGGCCTTAGTTTACCTTAATCTCTCACACAGATGTAAACACAGTAGCATGTATAGGAGTAAACTTAACAGTAGGGGCCAGTTCCAGAAGCTGACAATTAGGCTGTTGGCTTCTGAGACGTGAAATGTACATTTTATTTTTAAAAACATTACATAGGAGGATAAAACGAATTAAATAAACCTAGTTAAAAGATGTATATAAAAGACAAAGCCATCAAGACCATTAACCACCATCAAGTCAGACTTCTATGAGCACATAAACAAGCCTATGCCCATACTGGCACTTAAGGAAAGCATGCACCAGTAATATATCCGCCATTTGTACTACCCTGCGCTTAATAAGCCAGAATCAACAGAAATAACTGAGGAATTTATTATCAAGATGTATATAAAAAGGATAAAGCATCAGGAGCCTCACTCTTACAAAATGTATCTTTTCTTCACCTGTCCATATAGTACTTAGATGGTAAGAGAAAATCAATGAAAAGGGAAAAGCTCCTGGACATGAAATCTTTGTATGCAGTAAAATAGCCATCCCCAAATCTCATATCTCATTGCCAAAGCTGTTTGAGCACTTGCAATGCTTTGAAAATCTCTCAAGTCCTGTCACTATATACCCCCAAACCACTGCAACAGATGCTTGAAACAATACTTTCTTTCCAATGGTCCTTTGCATCATTAAACTACACTATTAAAAGTTAACTATCCTAAACTCAAATACTCCATAGCGGGATATCAATATTGAAAGCAACTAAGCATCTTGATCATAGGTTGCATATCTACACTATAAGTGAATGTTTGCACATTTATTTAGAACACTCCAGATAAGTGTCGAACACAAAATAATATTTAACACAGAGAAGCTACTTACAACATTTATATGGTACCACAAGACGACTATGGTCTTAATGATCTAGCCCACTGTCTTTGCATAGTTGCAGTCCATATGCTCAAACTGCTCTAGCGGCCTAAGAAACCTACTAATCTCCCATGGATTCAAAAGGAGAACACGATTAGTCTTCAAGTGCCAGTTAATCTACCCTGGATAAACAGGACAAAATTGAAAAACATATACAGAAAGTGATGTTGCCACTTCCAGTACATTACCATTTGGGAAAATGTACCAGATTATATATATATATATATATTAATATAAATTCTTACTGACCCCATTAAAATACAACTCCAATTTTCACCCAGGTATTCAGTCTAAAGCTTTTAAATGCTGGTATGATAATGGCATATTGTCTATATACTACACCGTAAACAGAAATTCCCTCATGCTGTTTTCACTTGTTGTTCGTTTTTTCAGTCGTGTCCGACTCTCCTGGAACTGAGATTGCTGTCTTTATTTTTTTTAACATTGAGCATCATGCCAGCTTTTGCAATCACTTTTTTCCCCCTTGTCAATAGGCCCGTTAGTTCCTCCTCACTTTCAGCCATCAGAGTAGTATCATTGGTGCATCTGAAGTTGTTGATATTTCTCCCAGCAATAATACATTTGGCTTTGGATTCATCCAGCCCGGCCTTATGCATGAAGTATTCCTATATAAGTTGAATAAATAAGGTGACAATATACAACCTCGTTGCACGTCTTAACTCACTAACAAGAGATACAGAGAGTCTTTAATAGCTGGATCAGAAAGGTTGCCTGGACATGTAAAAATTGCCTTGAGCTTTACCAGCTATTTCATTGAAGATTGTTCCAGCTTTCCTTATTCTGTTTGTCTGGATGGCTCAGGTTAAGGTAAACTTCTGCTGGTGTAATGTTTGGTCTGTGTCTCCCCTGGCGCTCTTTTCCCAACCTCGCCCTCACTGTCAAAGCAGAATTGGGTTATTGGGTATGTTCTAGTGGTCTGAAAAATGTTCAATCATCTATTACAGTGGCCTCCACCTTAGCTTTATAAAGTAAAAGGAATTTGCAGTTCCTAAGGCTTTATCTCTTGGTTAAATCTGTTAATATGTGCCCAACTCTGTTGAGAAATTGGCAGCCCTCTTTTCTCTATCTAGTGTGGCATCCAATATGTCATATAATTTATACTGGCGCAATTTAGTTTACGTTCTTCAGTGGTAGGAACTGTTACTTTTAGCCACAACAAGAGTGTTATCTCTGCTAGGTATAGAAAGCCTAATTTAATTGCAAAGCTGCATGTCGCTGTATACAGGCCGTATGTCTGCGGGCTTGCTGCAGGCTTGAGCTACAATTACGGTGCTATTCAATTGAACAAGCGCGCAAGTTACGGGCCGAAAGCTGAAACTGTAAACCATGCACTCGTATATAGCATTTCAGAGCGTCAACCTTGATCAATTAAGCAAGGCCCTAACTACCCATTTAGAAACAGCCAATAGAAAATTATACCGTCATCAGTATGGCAGTATAATATGCAGGTTACATGTCAATCAATTAGCGTTTAAAGGTCTCATATGCGATCGGACTCGCAAACCCGCAAAATACAAAATAATAAAAATGAATGCTAATACTATTCTAGTCCATATGGGTGGCCTGATATGTATTACCTCTTTGATTTCTGACATAACAAAGTCAGAGGTGCTCATCAGAGAACGAATTAACCTTAATAGGTTAGTTCTATAGCCATGATAAGCTACTCTGAGAGCAACCTCTTTTAGCTCACTTGTGCCCTTCACAGGGAGAAATATCCTGTAGTATATCAGTCTGGTCCCACTCAATAGAGTGACCCAGCCCCGAAATACCAGGCAATTCTACCCTGAACAGGAGAAACAGCAAACCCCAGACGCGTTTCGGCCTTTATGGGCCTCGTCAGTGAGGTGCAGCTGAACTCCCTAAGGCACAGTGAGCAAGGGGTCCACGTCTGGAGTCCCCTATTACCTTTAGGGAGACTAAACCCTAAAGGTAATTTGCATATACAACATAACAAAGTCAGAGGTGCTCATCAGAGAACGAATTAACCTTAATAGGTTAGTTCTATAGCCATGATAAGCTACTCTGAGAGCAACCTCTTTTAGCTCACTTGTGCCCTTCACAGGGAGAAATATCCTGTAGTATATCAGTCTGGTCCCACTCAATAGAGTGACCCAGCCCCGAAATACCAGGCAATTCTACCCTGAACAGGAGAAACAGTTTCTGACATCGACATAACCCCGGAATGAAGCATAAAAATTACTTATTTTTGATTGCCGATTTGCGAGCTTGAGACTGTTGTACAATTAACTCTAATGTCTTTCATCGTTTTCCCCATCATTTACAGTGCAGTATTGATTTTTTTATTTGCATTTACAGTGCTATGGACATGTCTTTAACCCCGTTGCGAGTCCTACCTGATACCCGTAGGATTTTCTTCTGCATTTGCCGTTTACGGGTGTGAAAACATTTGCGGGCTTGCGGAATTGTAGCAATTGAATAGCGATTTGGGATTTTAGTGATCATAACTCTTTTGGATGGGAAACATCAAAGGCTTAGATGGGGTGTGAGTTACAGTTTTAACAACCACAGGGATTTTTAGCCTGTAACCTGTAGATCATTTGCAGATCTCAAAAAAAGCAAACAATTGAATAGCAAAGTTTAGTTTACGGGCTCCAGTAACCTACAATTTCTCAATTGAATGAGGCTCAGAGTCTTGAGTGTTGAGCCTTCCTCTGGTCTAAGGTCTGTTCAAAGAGCTATTGCTCTAACTCTATTTAGCCATTTATAAATCAGAGGTGACAATTTTTATTAATTCTGTATCCATTCAGGTGACTGTGTTTCTCAGTCACTGAGAAATTTGGCTAATGCTAGTGATTCCATTTTACTAAGCCGTGATCGATGGTTGTAGGTTACGTGGAGTTTTCACAATATCAGAATTATTATACCTTAGGTGTAGTTAAGGGAAGAAATGGGATGCTGGAAATGTGTAGGTGAATTGCAAATGGCAGAACTGATGTGTCAACTTTTCATCTACATCTAGAGAGTCTCCTCTTGTTGTTTTACCTTTCTGTTCCCATATATTACATACTTATATAGTAATTGAGGCGATCGGATTGGCGATCAGATTCTTCCCTGGATCAATACCCCCTCTCTAATTATCCAGGATAACCCTGAATGTCCTTTTTATTTAAAAATATATCCAATCCCTTTTTAAAGTTATCTTTTGAATCCGCTGTCACCAACTCACATGATAGAGAATTTCACAGATTAACCACCCTTACTGTGAAGAACCCATTTCTTTATTGGAATCTTTTTACTTCTAACCTCAATGGATGTCCTCTTATCAGTTGAAAACCTCTTGGCACAAAAAGCTCCCTTGACAAATCCTTATACTGACCCTGGATATATTTATATAAGGTAATCATAAGTTTAATTTGGTTAGTCTTTCTTCATAACTTAGCCCTTCCATTCCCCTTATTAGTTTTGTTGCCCTTCTCTGTACTTTTTCCAGCTCTAAAATATCCTTTTCATGAAGTGGCGCCGAAACTGTATCCCATATTCCAAATGAGGGCATACTAGAGATTTGTATAGTGGCAAAACTATATTTGCTTCCCTGGCATCTATACCCTTCTAAATACATGCTAATATTTTACTTGCCTTTGCAACTGCTGCTTGGTATTGAGCACTGTTACCTAGGTGGTTGTCCACAAGCACTCCCAAATCCCTTTCAATCTCAGACACCCCTATATTTGCTCCATTAAGATTATAAATTGCATGGCTATTTTTCCTTCCCAGATGCAGAACTTTACATTTATTCATATTAAATCTCATCTGCCATATAGACGCCGCATTTCTCTAATTTATGCAAATCCCTTTGGAGGGAAAGTACATATTTATCTGATTTAATTACCTTGCACAACTTTGTGTCATCAGCAAAAATGGAGACAATAATTTCCAGTCCTACTTCTAAGTCATTAATAAATATTTTAAGAAGGAGAGGACCTAATAATAAACCCTGAGGAACCCCACTTACCATATTAATCCACTCTGAGTCTGTTCCATTTATAACAACCCCTTTGCTTCCTGTCTTTTAGCCAGCTCTCAATCCACGAGCAAATATGTACTGCAATTCCTGCATCGCTTACAGCCCTATTAAATCCCCCCAATGCAAAAACCTGTAGCCCGTATTGGAGCCCGCAAGTTTTGCGACTATTAAATTTGCCTCTTACAGCTACCAGCAAACGATCTGCGGGTTACAGGCAGAAAAACCCTATGGGCTGTCGAAATCAGAACTCCGTTGCCAAAAAGTTTTTGATCTGTCAAGCCCGTAAATGTTACGTTCGCAAGTCGTTATTAAATTGCTACGAATCCCCAAGATGCACTGGCGTTCAAACCCGTAACGCGCAAATAGATGCAAAATTATTACGCCCTCCAAATAGGACCTGCAAAGGGTATACAGACAAGTTCTCAACACTGTAAAAAACAATATAAACACACCAGTAAACTTTAAAATATGGGGAAAGCATTGAAAGGTATTACAATTACTTGCACAAATCCCCAAATAAAAAAAAAAGCATTTAAAATAATTATTATATATGTTGGAATGGTCATGCATATGCCAATAGGAAAAGCCATGCTGCAACATGCATAAAGCAATTAAAGACACACTACCTGATTAAATTGCAACACAAAAACATGAAACTGCTTGTCACATTAACCCTTTCTCACTCACAGAGGCTCTAATGTGTTCACTGGAATATATATATATATATATATATATATATATATATATATATATAATTGCATATACATTGAGAAAACAAATAGTGGCCAAATTACACCGCCGCATCACATATATCAAGTACCAGGGAAACATTTTATTATTTGCTATTTAGTCCTTCAGTCATATCCGACTCTCTGTGACCCTATGGACTGCAGCACATGCAGCTCTGTCTCTGCCTGTGCTGTTCCACAATGTTTGCATGCCAAAGATACTGGAATGGGTTGCCAGGTCCTTCTCTAGTGGACTGCGATTTGTCTGATCTCTCTGCTATGACCTGCCATATTAATGCTGCCTGTCATTAACATGCCAGTAAAACTTTGCAAGTCCTCCGCCACATTTAAGCTAACAACACTCATGTCTTAGATATCTGGCTATAAGATAGCTTTAAGATTGTGGGAGCTACATTTTATGTGGGGGGAGGGCTGTCATTGAAGGAATGTCTACATGAGAGGCACTGTGAAAACCTTACACCTCATACATTTCCTGCACAATGCTTGCAGATGCAGAAGATACCTTCATGGACCTGAATTGTACCGAAACAAAAACAAAAAAACAAAAATAACACCACCTACAAAATAAGGCCTTAAAAAAAGATAAGGTCTGCAGCATCTCTTCGCAACAGCATTCCTCAGTGACCATCAATTGGGGACATGTTCAACAGAACCCTACGTGTCCACAGAGAAGGGGTTCATGGCCCATGTGATGGGAGGTAGCCATCTGCATACAAAATATCACCATCACATAGGGCAAGATCCAAGACTCTATAGCCATTCTAGATTAGGTTAACATTGTGACCAAGATTGTCACTGAGGAGTGCTGTTGAGAAGTCACAAACATATGGGCCCGGTGGTTGTGGTGGCGGCCAGTCCAGCACACTGCTGTGGCGGGGGGGGGGGGGTGGCTGGCTGGTATGGTCCCTCTGGAGTAGGCGGATAGTTAGGTCGAATCTTGGCGGTGTGGCCCGTGGTCCTGATGGTGACCCCACTAGCCATATTACATACAAACCAGGGCCCTCGGCTCCGCTACACACCTCCTCCCCATGTCCCGGTTCCTGCTGGGCTAGCTCCTCTACTTCCTGCTCTGATGGAGCCGAAACCCGACTCCTCTGGCTCGACACTGGACCCAGACCTCCTTGATGCTGAAAGACAAAAAAGAAAGGTATATGTGATTAGTATGATGAATAATACATTGTTTTGTGTGCATTCATAACTATCTGACATCTAGGCTTGAACCTGGATGATACTCCTAATTGCAACTCAGATTAGCTATCATTTGCTAGATGTGATCTATTCTTTGGTTCTTGGTCTTGATTGTTCTTGGCTCCTAACGTTATCTTGACTGAGTATGGAAATGTAGGTATTTTCCTTTAACCACTCTAAAGGTAGGTGAATTAGGGCTGACCAACTATACCACTTCATGATTGCAGTGTTGATTTCTCCCTTTGATATTAGCTGTTTCAATTATTGAAAGTAAAGGGGAAAAGTTTAGTTTCACTTGGAAATTGAAGACCAAGATATTTGCTGTGGTCCTGCACCTGCTCAATGGGATTAGGTGTGATGTTGTTGCATCAGTTCAGCCATACCTTTTTGGATTCCCTATTTATAGTATAAGCCATGAATGTACTGTATCTTTCTGATGTCGTATCACTGGAACAGTTGTGTGTGGTCTGCTGACAAAATCACATCATGTCATTTGTGTAACGTGTGATTTCAAATGACTATTGTCCTATTTTTATACCCTCTATCATACAAGCTAAAGGCTACTAAGATTGATTGAATTGGATAAGGTACAGAATATAGTTTTACCTAGTGCCCCTTTCAAGTTTGAAGGAAGTGAAGATCACTTCATTGACTTTTATAGATGCGGATGCCTTTGGAGTATTTACTAGTGATGAGATTGTGGATGTTTGTTGTAATGCAGAATTGTTATAGAGTGATAAATAGGTGATCCCATCCCACCAGATCAAATGCCTTTTCTGCATCCACACTCAAAATGACTGTGGGCAGGAGAAGTGTTCCTGCCTGTTGTGAAGTGTGGTTGTGCTCAATTGCCGCTAAATAGTGGCAAGCATCCCTTGCTAAGTTGCAATCTCTCATAAAGCTCTTCTGATTGGTTGTAATGTATTAAATGTTGTCAGTATCTTATCATCTTAGTTGAGCAGGCAGGTCTGGCTTGTTGTGCATGGTTCTACGGGTCTCTCCCTGGCTTGTAGATTACACAGATCCATGCATCAGCAAAACATTGAGCTTGTAAGTTTGCGAGTTTTCAATATTAAACAGTTTAAGCTGCTTTTCATAAAGTGACGGGGTCATGGCAGGAGGGTACGTTATTATCTACCTATTGTCTCCATGTTCTAGAAAATGTGTTATAAAATCTGCTTATTGTAGTATGACCGAAGGAAATTTCCATTTTGTAGGAGTGTAGAATTTTTTGCCTAATTAAATTTGTAGCTTGATAGGCGCACAAACAGAATGTATTATGCTTTCATTGGTGACCTTTCAAGTTAATTGAAGATTCTGTGGGAGTTAAATAAAAAGGTCAATTCATGACTGTGTGCTGTATGTGAAAGCAAGTGTATTCCCTAGCTTCAGGGTCCATGGTAGGATATGTCCGAAATGTGTTTAGTTTGGAATTGAGTCTGTATAGTAGACCTATAACGATCTAGTCTAGAGAGTGCTTCACTAGTATGATTGTGTTGTCTGGTTGAGCTCTATGTAGGATTAAAATAACCTGCAATGATGAGTTTATTGCTAATTGAAGGGATTGATGTGGTACTAAGTCTTTAAAAAAAACTGTAATTTCACTAATTTCGTCCTTATACATTGTATAACAATGTTTTTAACGTTTAACTCTAGTGTTAGCTAAAGTCTTTCGCCATCTTTTTCTGCTTTTTCTACAGTATATGCTATATTATTGCAAAATGGTATTGTTACATCTCTTCTTTGATGAACATCTGAGTTTGTTATGTTTGGTTTGGAGGTGAGTATTTTGCAATAGAGCTCTATTTGTTTTTCAAGAGTTAAGGTGTCTCACAATTAGTCTGATCTCTTTATTAGGAAGAGGATTCCTCCTACATGACACATAACTATATTAATAGACATATAGTGATGTGATTTTTGAGAAGTGTTCGGAGAGTCTCTTCCGTTTTTTCTCGGAATACCAGGCCTTTTACTGTTTTTCTCTCTTTGCCCACTAGAGGTGTCTTTGGGGCTGTCACATAGGATTATGTCTTTTGTCAGTTTGGAGCACATTGTTGGGAAAAGCAGGCTCTTTGAGCCCTTGCATATTACTTCCTTGAACTTCCGGAATGCTTGCAGAAGTTGTCTTGGAAATTCAGGATCTTGGCCATTATTGAGGCTTTTCTAGTCACTATATGTTACTATTTCAGAAAACTTCTGTGGATTTTTACTATCAGTAAGGGTAGCAAGCTTTGGTCTAAGTTGAGAAATATTGGTAAGTTTGAATAACAAACAAGAGGCTTTCCAGTTCCTTAACCAGTTCTTGTTCAACTGTTATATCATCTACAGCTGAGATATAGTTACATAGTTACTTAGTTGCTCTTGAACTACAGTGATTGAGAACATAGTATTTTGTAATTGGGTTTTATGTTCTTAACCCAAGCAATATGATAGACTGAGAGGACAAAATAAACACAATTAGCTTTCCATCATAGAAATCAACCACACCAATCACCTCAAGCAACCTGACAACTAGTCTTCTGTTTTGAAATAAAGAAGCTATTTGAAACACTACCTCAGTTCATACCTGTTAGTTTTATTTATTATATTACATATATATCTAAATATATAAATCTTTCTTTAGCAGTAAAGAAAATATAAGTGCAGGGTCAGAGCAGACTTTCACAAAATAATAAATCCACAATTGGGAAATCGCCCATTGCACCGCTAGATTTATAATTATTGGTTTAGAGTCTATCTATCAACACCTCAAGGGTAAGTATCAGGAGCAACAGAGATCATGAGAAGACAGGATTCTATACAGAAGACTCTGATGCTGGAAAAGATTAAAGAAAAAAATAAGGGGATGGCGGAGATAGATGGATGAAGTCATTGAAGCAATGAACAAAAGCTTGATATAGCTCAGAGGGGCGGTGGCTGGCAGATGTGCCTGGCATGCTGCGGTCCAGATGGTCATAGAGAGTCGGACACGACTGAATCACTAAACAACAACAATAGCTGATGCAGGGTTTCAGATCTCTTTCTTTGCTACAAAAAATAAACCGACTGTAGTTTGAGATTGATATGTAAGCTTTTCTCCTCCTACTTCACAGGCATGGTGCCAGGTCAGGAACTTGATAGTACAGTCATAAGACACGATAGGATAATTGAGGTAACATGGAGGGATGTCAAGAAATTTGTCACATGTCTTAGTTTGTATTGCAACCAATCAACTGAATTTGAGACTGTACTTTACATTGGGAACCCAAAGTAGATAACTGAATAGATCTTAATCAGGGGGTTATGTTGTTTTAACCAAGATAGCCCCAAGTCTACCACACTGGTGGCTACTATAGGGACATCTCTGCTTCATGAAGGAGGATGGCCTTTTTATGAATTAAATTTTCAACAATTTGTTTCAGCTTTTCATTATGTTACAATTACGTAATTAATTAAACAATTGTAATTGGATTAACTAAAGTCAAAATAAATTAATAAAAGGATTTCAGGGACCCCCATAGGGACCTTTTGTCTCTCTCTGGGACCCCCTGAAGCATAGACATTACTCACCTCTAAAATGTTGGCATGTTACGTTTTAAATGAGCTTGCCGCAACTGTAATCTGCTGACCACAGTTTGGGAACCTCTAGTTCAAAGACATATCTAATTTTCCCTGTTTTTACCTTTTTCTAATCTGACACATGCTGTTTATATCAGACATTACATTGAGTCATTCTATACACATAAAGATTTATTTTATTTAAAATAATTTGTGTTTTCCACACCCCCAATCTGCCTACAAAGGCACCTGATATCTACCAATAGAAACTCTGCATTCAAATACAGATGTTAACCCTATACTAATCTTCAAGCCAGCAGCAGCTCAATGCAGAGATCTACAAATCACTGTCTGGCTCCTCCTGTTTCCTTCTACAAGGTAGACTACACACCCCACGATTCCTTCCTGCACAAACTGCCATCACTGATTATTACATTGTATTAAAATGTATAACTGCCTGTGATTGGCCAAAATAAATTATGAATTTTATGCTAATTTTAGCAGGGACTTTCAGGGGAGTCAACTCACAAAAGCTGCTGCAATGTCAAGAGATTTAGCAAACATCAGGGTGAGTATTTATTTTGGTATTTTTATGTGCAAAAAAATGTTTGCATACACTACTGATTATGTTCTATCATCCAGGAAATTTAGCTATGCCTTTAAGTACATTGGGCAGTACACATGAGGCTGGGTGAGCATTATTCTATCACTAGTATAGAAAAAGTTATTTTCCACCATTGCCGAATTTTCTTGGATAAAGAGCAAACAAAATGTGTCAAAGTATCCATAAAAGTAGTGATGTCGCAAACATCAAATTTTCGGTTCGCGAACAGCGGACGCAAACTTCCATCAAATGTTCGCGAACGGGCGAACCCGGCGAACGGCCATAGACTTCAATGGGCAGGCGAATTTCAAAACCCACAGGGACTCTTTCTGGCCACAATAGTGATGGGAAAGTTGTTTCAAGGGGACTAACACCTGGACTGTGGCATGCTGGAGTGGGATCCACGGCAAAACCCCCACAGAAAATTACATAGTTGATGCAGAGTCTGGTTTAAAGCCATAAAGGGCATAAATCACCTAACATTCCTAAATTGTTTGGAATAACATGCTTTAAAACATCAGGTATGATGTTGTATCGATCAGGTAGTGTAAGGGTAACACCCGCTTCACAGTAACAGACCAATCTCCCCGTTTAACGCACCGCAAACAACCACAAACAGTCCATTTGCACAACCGCAAACTCCCCATTTGCACAAGGTTGGATACCAAGCTAGCCATGTCCCGTTCCTTGTCCTCACTGATGTCATTGAAGGTCTCTTCCTCCCCCCAGCCACCAAGGGTCCCCGAAAGGTGACAACAAGCCCCCTGGGACGCCTGCTGTGTTTGGTCTACCACCTCCTCAAAGCCACCTTCCTCCTCTGACTCCTCTTCTTCAGACTCCTCTCTCTGCATTGCCTCTGTCTGCGTTATTATAAGGTGTGTACTGTTAAGTAGTACTATTCCTATCGGTTTAATCCCTGTTACGTCCACTATTAGGGGACGTGTATATGGCATTGATTTTTGGAACAGGGAGATGGAAAAAGATGCTGGGTCGGACCTCCAACTTCGAATTTGGGGCACTACACGTGCAATGTAATGTGCCACCAGATAGGAGTGGTGTATTAAGTTGTACTATTTATTCCTATCAGTATGATACCTGTTACGTCACCTATCAGGGGACGTGTATATGGCATGTTTTTTTGGAAGCGGGAGATGGAAAAAGATGCTTGGTCAGTCCTCCCACTTCAAATTTGGGGCACTGCGCATGCAATCTAAGGTAACACCAGATATGAGTGTCACTGTGCACTGGCAAAAGTTGGCAGAGTAGGCGCTGTAGGCCTCACACACACGCCTGTAGGCAGGCAACTGATATTCAATCGATTACAGTCAAAAAAGTGTTGTGTTATGTCACTGTACACTACGGTTGCACCAGATATGACGTATCACTGTGCACTGGCAAAAGTTGGCAGAGTAGATGCAATAGGCTTCACACACACGCCTGTAGGCAGGCAATTGCTATTCAATCTATTACAGTCAAAAAAGTGTTGTTTTATTTCACTGAGCACAATATAAGCTGTGAGCCTGACACAGACAGGCAACTGAAATTAGATTACAGGAAAAAAATGGTTGTTTTCAATGTATGGTACACCACCAGGTATAAGTAGTGAAAATAAGCACAATATAAGCTGTTAGGCGTTAGCCTGTCACACACACACGCTGGCAGGCAGGCATATGCAATTAGATTACACAGAAAAACATTATAAAATAAAATAAATGATGTTCTAGCCCTAAAAAGGGCTTTTTGGGTTGCTGTCCTTGCAGCAGATATCAGATGAGTCCTTCAGGTCTGTAGTGGAAGCTAAATACACAGCCTGGCTATCTATTTCCCTAGTAAATCTCCAGCAGCTACACTATCTGTCCTCTCATAACGAATGCAGCTTCAGAATGATTCTAAAATGTATGCTGTCCTTCAGATGGAAGGCCCTGGAAGGGAGTGTATGCTGCTGATTGGCTGGAATGTGTCTGCTGACTGTGAGGTGCAGGGTCAATGTTTCCTCAATGATAAAGTATAGGGGGCGAACCGAAAAGCGCATGTGTTCGCCGTCCGCTGTGAACGCGAACATGCCAAAATCGCCGCGAATAGTCCGCGGGCGAACTGCCTGCGACATCTCTACATAAAAGTCTTTGAAAACTTGTTTAAGAAAAAAATGTGTGATAACTTTACACTGGGCACATCTATGTAGTCCTAGCAGTGCTCCTTTGCATGTATGGCCCACGTTAGAACTAAGTTGCATTGCTCTGGATGAACTTAGCAACAGCATTATCCATATGGCAAGTCCATAAATGTATCCTGAAATTAGTTTTGGGGTAAGGTGAAACATTGATACTTTTATAGAGTGAATATGAAGTCTAGCATGTATCTGAATGCATCTACAAGAAAGCCTCCTCTATATTAGGAGAAAGGCTGTGAGTCTCAAAAGCATACTAGAAGAACTTTCAAAAGAGGAAAACATGAGAAAAACAAGAGAAAAAAAAACAATACAAAAAATGATATATATGTTGACTAAATGAGTTCTAATAACTCTCATTCTGGGTAAACTGTGTGACTTACAAATATAGCAGCTTAGAAAAAAGAACTAAATAACCTAGGAAACTGCATGAAAGCACCTTTAATCTTTAGGATTAATTAAACATGACAGAGGAAGGCCATATGGAGTTATGCACTTTTAGTGAGTGCCATCTCCATGTTGCATTGTGAATGGATGAATTAAAAAACTTGAATTGGAGAACAACCTCTAAATCCTCCTCTGGTCTTCAGCATACTTTACGCTTCATGTAATCTGAAAATAAATATTTAAGGGGAGTTTGTATTTTAAGCAAGATAATCATTCTATCCCATGTCTTGCTGCAGTTAATCCAATATTTACAGATGCCAGCACATGTTTTTTAGACCATTGCACGCAATTTCCAAACCATTACCATGTTAATTAGGACAGAAATCACATTGTAAAATGCTAGGCACATCTGACATGACCTGGGAAAGCTTAAAATAGTACAGCGCGGATATTGGCTTTTACATCTGCCAATCCCTGGAAAGTTTTCTTTTTTCCTAGCACTAATAGGTGACTTGAGCACCAGTGTTGGCCCTGCTGGATTAGTCTAGTTTCTTTGTTGCCAATTTGACATTTTCTGAGACAAAGTCTATTATTCCGGGTTTCCAGCTCCAGAGAGGTCAAAAGAATTAGTTTTCTGACATCTAGCCTGCATGGAATAGTGACAATGAGTCCTGTAAGCAGAAAGTGGAGGTAATTTAACAAAATTCCTACTTTTTAAATGATTCTAAACATTCTAATAAAATGGTGGGACATTTTTAGATTGTGGATTACAGTCAATTTGAGCAATTTTTTTTTAATATTAATGTTTTTAAAAATAATTTAACTGTAGTTGAATGCTTTTTATGATCCTCCTGTGTTTTAAACTTATAGAGATGCATTAAAATAGCTTTAAGTGACAATTAGAGATTTGCTACTTCTAATTTGTATATGTAAAATCATTAAGATCATAACATGAAAGAGTATGTTTTTGAGTCAATAAGAGGGTTCCTATAAACAATTGACTAGACTGTGTTGCTTTAAAGTCAATAATCTCAATATGTGCTGTATTGCAATATTGTTTGTTTCTTAAGTATTTATTTTATTTCTTATTTTTGTAAACCTATTACTTCTGTGGGCCACCTAAATAAAGCTTAATGACCATTGGTGTTCAACACACCAGTTTGGGAATCTGTGGTCTAGAGTTTTTATTACTGATGCCTTGTATTAGAGCTTTTTTTAATATAATGATTGCCTGTAACTTACTCATTGAAATTTTGGGTAGAAAGTATTTAAGTTGCCTATTATCCTAATATATTACTCAAATAAAATACAAAATGGGTGCATTAGCACAGCACTAGACTTCAAGTTTCTAGTAGACTCCCAAATAATATTAAAGACAGAAAAACAAATATCCAGCACACATGTAAAAAGTTCAGACTACCCGTATAGATATCTATATTTAACATTTAGAGATATGACTTAGACAGCAATATAATATAGAACATTTCTCAAACATTTTGACCTGGACACTAGCTGGTTAGCTTTCAATGTACATGGGAACTGCATTTGAGATCCAGATTTTTTTTTACCAAGGTGATACTCCATTATGGGTGTAGGAGCCAAAGGAAATCTGGGTGGATACTGCATAAAGTATAAAAATACCACACAACTGCTTCTCTACACATCAACATACTCATTGAAAAATCTGGGGGATTGGTCTCCCTCACCCCTACACCCATGCACGGGACACTAGATTTCCATCTAGTTTTGCTCAGATTTGATTAGAGTACTTTTTGGTTGCAGATATGGTCATCAATAATATATCTTGATTCATGACAGATAGTGTTAGGCTCTACCCACCATGTTCCCGAGGACCAGAACATAAGGTCTCAGAGGCTGGTACCAGTCCTAGGACCAGCTCTTATAGAATACAATTCATAATGTTTATTACACATATTAAATATGTTTTAATAGATGTGTACCATAGGTTAATTTAAATGTGTAACAATAAAGTTTTAAAATACAAGATAAAAACTAACAATGAGGAATATAACGTAAAATAAACTATTCTTATCTTGCGTTGTGTTTACCCATCTATATAAATAATTATTTCTTCAGCCAGTGCTTATAATACTTTACTTAAAGTACTTGATTAGGAAGGCCTTACTTCAGCTATGAAGGAACATCTCAGTTCTCTAAAAGTCATTATTAACTAAAGTCATTGTAATTTACTGCAATAACACATGACAATGAGGACTTTGTACATTACGTACAATCTAAACAACGTTACTTCAGATAATCATTATATTTTCATACACTATTTCATTGTTTGGATCAGCTTAGCATCTCATTCAGGTGAACTAGTTCATCCAGAGCAATTACTGGACTGTTATCTGAGATCTATGGAAAATAAAACAAGCGCACTCACAGAAAGCATTGGGCAAACTTCCTAATTATAAAGCGCCCCTTTATTTATAGGACTCTGGCATTATTATAACATACTAGGATACAATATTGTTTTCAATCTAACACAAATCATATCCTTGTTTATATTATTCTCTTTGCTGCATTTACAAATCTTGTTCAGTAGTAAAATATGTAATTATGAAGAGATTCTGTTTGCCTTCCTCTGGATTATTTAATAATAAAAAATAAAAATTAAAAAATTAAATAGTTGAATAGTAATTAATTAAAAACTAATTAATTAATAACTAATCCGCATATTGCAGATCAGAGGAGATCTTAAAAGGTTGAACTTGATGGACTGAAAGTCTTTTTTCAACCTTAATTACTATGTAACTGTGTAACTATGTAACTATAAATGACACATTGTTTTAAAAACATTTAAATATATTTTATCAAACAAAAGGAATACAATACTTTACAAATTTGGTTAAAATCAAAATACTGCAAAAAATCATAGATTTAATTAAAAGGGTTGCAAGTTTAAAAGTACTTTTACTTTACATAAAAAGGAGTGGATACATGAATTAAGTAAAAATACAATATAAATAAGCTTATCCAAAGGATTGCAAGAGTACATCTTTAGGCAGATATGAGAATTGGCCACATTTATTTCTCTTTTTTTTTTTTTTTTTTTTAATGCATATAAAACAGTAAACAAGAAAAAACAGTAGCATGAGTACCGTATTTATAATGGGAAAAAAAGTATAACATTAGCAAGAGAGGAAAGAAATAAACTGTAAATGCTACCGAGAACAAGGTATTTCAATAGTTACATGTGCTAATAAAGTGCTTGGATAAACAGTACTTGGTTAAGTCTATCACATTTCCACAGTCCAATTAAAAAAAAAAAAAATCTGCCGCACAATAAATAGGGTTTATATTTTCTCTTATGAGAAGTAGTCTTTGTTGCACTGTGAATAAGAAAACTAAACTGTTGCTATTGCTAAAGCTATATTTTTGGAACTAAATGTGTATATATTTATAAACCCAAATGGACATACTAAAGTAAATCTGTCCTAAGAAACTAATGGATTTAAAATACTCTTTATATGTGGTGTCATTTTTTATGCAAAATAGGTTAATATAGGATGTTATTATATCCCTAATATTTAATATGTGACTACATTATTTAAAATATCCATGAAAATAACTGTGAAGTTGTTAGACTAATAAATAGTTAAATGTAAGGATTAAAATATATATATATATATATATATATATATATATATATTGTTTCTTGATGATGAAAAATTATTTATAAAATTAGAATGTTACTTTTGCTTTTTACATTACTTATTTTTGAACTAGTTTATAATTATTAATTTGCCCCTCATTTGTATTCTTAATTTGTCCTATAAAAATATTAATGCCAACTTTCTCTACATATTTATTATCTGCTAAATAAATACACCATTGTGTATTTGCATAACAACTCAGCAAGTATTAACATTACAGTACAATTTTACTCAATAATTTTTAATTTCAAAATTTCTGTTTTTTATTTCTTGAAAGAATGAGCTAAGCATTCACACACACTGATCTGCCTCAGAAACTCTGTAAACCAAAAAATGTAAAGAGATTACACTTAGAAACCAAGTATATGAAGAAGGTTAAAAAATAATTTCGGTAACACACAGCTTGGTAAAAAAAACAAAAAACGTTTTCATTTATGTAGGTACTTACTATATTTAACTTAGTTAAAAATAACTAAACAAAGCAAAGGTGTAGAAAAGTTTTAAAAATACTACTAATTATGATTTTGTTTACAAAAATGGGAAAAATTGCCCACATTACACTAATCACAATACCACTATGATTTTTGTTCGTTTTTGCTTGAGAGGTTCAACCTAAAAAATAATTACTTGCCCTTATGATTAATTTATCATAAACTATTACAAATAAATTGTGTAGTATGTGGTTTGCTGTGTAGCTAATTGCAATTACATTTTCCATTAAAGTTTTGCACTCTTTCAGTACAACCAATTGTATATAATGTCCCTTCCACTTAATCAGGCAAGAAAACAATATAGCAATGGAGGCCACCAAGGATGTATATAATAATTATATAGAAAGGCTATTTTTTTTTTACTTTTTAAAATGATTTTACCTGTTATCATCCTTCAAATGAGCAAATTGTAAACATGTGATTCTGTGTCTTTTTATGGCCATTTAACTCACTATAAGTGCTCTTCGGGGTGTGAAAGAGCACACAATTCTATATTAAAATGATCTACTGTTTTTTTAAATTACACTAATAAGAGCTAAAACTCTAAAGCCTTAGGTATGTTTACAAACACACTCCTGACTGTTCCATGATTAACAACATCTGCAAATACAGAGTGGTGAAGTTTCACGAATGCAGCAAGACATGTTAACCCCCAGCTGTACTCTTTAGCTGATTCCAGCAGTCCTTTATCTGCACAGGTGAATTTGGAAAGGGTTAACTCTCTTTCTGAATATGCTCTCCACTGTGAGCTGTTGCTGTAAGTCTGTATGCGTTCACTGCCAGTGACTCTTGTAAACAGACATGAGTTTTTCTGTGAAAAAGGCACCTATATCAAACAATTCAAAAAGTATTTCAACATGTTTTTAGGAGAACATTACAGTGGTGTGCTCCAAGTTGTGCTGAATTAACTGGACTTTTAAGATTTACAGTTTGGTTCCTATTCTCTACCCGTTAGCACCCTGGTATTTGAGGTTCACAAACCATACATAATTATACATGCACATACTTAGATCTCTACTTCCTTTATACAGAAGCCTTTTAATTTATTTTTTTCCTGAATAAATCTAAGCAAAACAACATGCTTGTTAGGTTTAGAATTTAAATTCAGCTGTAGTAGCATGAAGTTACAGCTCCTAAATGAGTCTCTCTTATTCCTAAAATGTTGATCTTGGCTTCCAACTCTACATCCAGCACAGTAATCGTAGTGAAGTTACCGTAATCAGTACTGCTTGGCATCAGGAAGAGGGGGGATATTGTTAAAGGAGAACCATCATGTAGGAAAGAACCAGTCTACCAAGATATGACTATTAGTACCATTACCTTATATATATGTGTAAACAAAGACTAATTTCCTTTATACTTCACATCTATACGTAAATGATTGTTTTGTGGAAAGAAATGTATTGCTTTCACAGTAGCTCAAAAGGGACCTGTTTAAGGATAATCACACAGACTAACTAATCCTTGTCATGGAAGCGCTTAAAGGATCACGGTAGTTTTGGAAAAACTTTGTATGTTTATGAAGTAGAAAAGAAACAAAACTTAGCAGCTATGTAAGGCATCATTTTTAAAGAAAACCTTTATTTTAGGGTTGTTTTATTTAAGGATGCCATGTTATTATCATCCACGATTGCAGCGTACTTGGAAAGTGAGGGGGGCACTCTTCTAATTTTATTATCTGTTTAGGAGAGGAAGAAGGGAAAGGAATGTGCTGATTTAGAGGTACTTTTAGCACTTCATATATTCCCTCTCCGAGCACATGCTCAATAGAAGGCAGTTGTCTGCCTTGCTCTGTACCTGGCCCCTTGTGCCTTGAAAGGAAAGTATTACTGCAAAGAAGCTTCCATTCACTTACAGAAACTGCTAAATTAAGATTTTATCTGGAAATGGATTTATGCCCAAGGCTTTCACGTCTGCTGATATTGTTTATTTGGTTGCATACTTCACAAATACATGTTTCCTTCTGGAGTAGCTTTCATAAAATAATATCAACTATGAGCCCTATGCTTCAAATAAGACTTAAATGGCCAAAGCCTCTACATGGCTCACGTAAACAAACAAAAGAAGCGTGCAGTTTACTCATAATATGTTAAGTACCAGATAATGCACAAAGACATGCACTATCTGGGACCAAAAAGTACTCTATTATAAACTAAGGATTTTTTTTTTTAAATTTAACTTTTATTGTGTCATTTAAAACTAAAATCAAAAAGGGGAATTGATAAAACTAGAATTGCGACAATAGACATACAGTCCCTCACTGATAAACAGCTATGTCTCCAGTAAATAGATGTTAATGGGTATATTTCCCCAACCAGTGTACACCTTATTAGTGATATGGGGTAAACCCAATAACATATTTCAGAGACTTAGAGCCTCATTCAATTTAGGCTTTGGAAGTTAGGTAATGTAGGACTTACGTTTGGGGACTGCTGCGAGGCCGCAGCCTCCGCAACTTGATGATGATGATTTATCGAGTCCGGAAGTCCCGGGCCGATAGAGAAATTCGGATGGCCATGCCGTCGGATGTAGCATTTCCGGACTTGAACATGTTAGGGGAGTAAGCCTGTAACTCCCGAGGCAGAAACAGCCAATGGAAACAGAGATTGTCATCATGACATCAATGAAAGCCAACCTCCAAGCCTGTAACTCGTAATTGAAGCCCATAGGACTTTGAAAAATGAAGGTTGGATTTCAAACTCCTACAGGCTTCAATTACAAGTTAAGGGCTTGGAGATAAATGAAGCCCATAGGACTTTGAAATCCAACTTCCAAGCCCGTAGGACTTTGGATGGAAATTAAACATGAAATAAAGTATTTTATTTTGGTGATTTGCAAGCTTGAGAATGTTTTGCTATTCATTCTAAAACCTAACATCACTTTCCTTTTTAATGAAAGTACACCATTGATTTTTTATTTGCATTTGAAGTGCTTTGTACATGTCATTAAGCTCTTTGCGAGTCCTCCTTGGTACCCTTAACTTATGGTTCGAGTTTTGCCCTTTGAGGGCTTCACGGAGTGGTTAGCGAGGGGGAACCGGAGCAAGTGAATAGCGTTTTGCGATTTTAGCCTTGCGGAAGTGAAAGATCAAAGACTTGGAAGGTACTAACTTGCGATTTTCAAAAATCAATACAAATCGCAGCTCAAAGCCCATAACTCGATCGGAGCTCGCAAAAAGTGGCCAATTGAATAGAAAATTAAGTTACAGCCTCCATTTCTGAGCCCGGATCTCCGAACGACTCAATTGAATGGGCTCTTAGCTCCTGCCACAAAAGTATCATACCCTCTAGTGTTAGGGTACATATGAGACCATAGCATCTTTTTGCGAGTCGCAAATGATCTACGGTTACAGGCTGAAAATCCCTGTGGTTGTCAAACTCATATCTTACAACCCATCTAAGCCTTTGACCTTTCAAGCCTGCAAGAGTTATAATCGCAAATAGCTATTCAATTGGTACAATTCCTCAAGCCGGCAAATATTTTCACACCTTGAATGTCAAATGTAGAAGGAAATCCTACGAGTACCAGATAGGACTTGCAAGGGGGTTTAACCCCTGTTCATAGCACTGTAAATGCTAATAAAAAATCAATACTGCACTTTAGAAGATGGGGAAAGCGATGAAAGACATTCAAATTAATTGCAAATCAGTCTCAAGCTCACAAATCTGCAATGAAAATATTATTTTGTATGTGTCATTTTGGTGTTATATCAATCTCAGGAATCAATTAGTTAATGCATATCAGACCACCCACATGGACTGGAACATTTCCTTCATTAATTTTTATTATTTTGTACATTGCAGGATAGCGATTCTGATCGCATATTGGACCCCTAAACGCTAATTGATTGACATGTAACCTCCATGTTTTACTGACATAATGATGACAGTCTCATTTTCTTTTGGCTGTTTCTAAATTGGTAGTTATGGACTTGCTTATTTGATCATGTTCACCCTCTGAAAAACAATTGCATGGTTTACGGTTTAGGCTTTCGGCCTTTAACTTGCGGGTTTGTTCAATTGAATTGCTCTGTAATTGTAGCAAATTTCATACGGCCTGCACCACGCAATCTGTGGGTTTGCAATTGAATGAGGCCCTCTGTTTTTACAATGGCTCTCTGTTCCCTCATTCCCCACCCTTCCCCACTGATAGCCAAAACACACAACCTCATGATTCAGCTCTCAGGTAGTTGTGGAGGTCCTTTAATGTAAATGATAAAACCTGAACAATAGTAGATATAGACAATATTCACAACTTTTTAAAACATATTTCAGGTTTAAGATATTTTCTCAGTGAATTCAACTACTTGGAGGCAAATTTTTTCTTTAACACAATAAAACGCTCAAACCTTTAGAAAAGTAATTAGATGTATATGGATTATTTTGCATTATCAGTGTTCTAGAACAATAGATAGGTTCACCGGTGTTGTTCTGACTTCCTGGTTGAGAAAAAAACTCAATATTATATGGCCAGGTTCCTTCCCATTGCTTTTTTTTCAGTAAGCACTGCTCCCGCACGCTTGTTACACCATACCTAAAGTACAAGAATCCTCCTTTTAGCGCGGTATATGCTTTCCTGCATGCAGGAGCTTTATATGAAAACTGCAGGGCATTTTATCGCCATATCGCTGTTCAGCTGGGATTTAAATGCCCGCAACGTGATTTTGACCGGGGATGGGGACCAGAAATAGAGCTATTGAGGTATCGCAAACTGGGGTGTTATTGCACTTCTACATTTTAACATGAGGTCTAGATAAAATATGCATTCAGTTATACTCTGCTTAATTTTTTTATTAATTAATTAATCAATGTCACTCTGCTCATTAGATATTTACCTTCTACACTTGGGAGCTTACTTACTTTTTTGTCCTGTCTCTCTCCATAAATACCTTCTACATATATGATGCTGGGATTCCCAGCTCCTTTTTTCATGTCTTTCCTTGATGTGTAAACAGTTATTTGTGTTTTGGAGTCCTCCAGACTTGAGAATGATTGCGGTGCTGCAGTTCATGGCTCTCTGCCTGGCTTTTGTCTCTACGGTGTTCCTGATTGTAGCCACATGGACCGACTGCTGGATGGTAAATGCAGATGACAGCTTAGAGGTGAGAATAATACAGTGCACCTGCTTTAGGACTGACAAAATGTAGTTTTACCCATACAGAGAACACTAATGAGTAATGTTGTATCAAAATACACACATTAATGATTTCACATGCTACACAATACATTGCATAACAGTTACAATATCCTTTCAGCCTTATTAAATTGCGATTCAGCCAATTGAATAGGGCTCTATATAAGCACACAGCATATTATTTTACAGACGTTTTTAGTCAGTGAACTTCTATCCAAAAGCAAGATCATCACTAACTAAAAACTCATGTAAATAAAATACTGTATGCTGTGTGCTTATATAGAGCCCTATTCAAATGGCCAAATCGCAATTTAATAAGGCTGTTAATATCACATGCAGTTTTACAACGCAGGAATAAGTCATATCTTGCCTGATTTATTTCAAACAATCCTACGCTACTCTGTTCTTAGAATAAATATTTGAGGGATGTTAAACTGACAAGTAAGCCCCAGAGTTCTCGGGACTATGAGAATATTACAGTTGAAGCTCAACCAAATTAGAAAAATATCTTTTTTTTTATTAAATTCAAATTAATAATTCCAAAATGGATAAGAAATGATAATATAATTTTACTTGTTTCACACATGTTTGACACTTACTCATAGACGCACAGAATGAGGCACCACAATGAATGAATGAAACACCTCATTGGGGCTTGGTTATAGACTGGGGGCCTCATTCAATTGCAATTTGGCCAATGGAATAGGGCTCTATATAAGCACAGAGCATTTTTTCTTTACAGACGTTTATAGTTAGTGAAGACCTTGCTTTTGGATAGAAGATCACTAACTAAAAACTTCTGTAAAAAAAACGCTCTGTGCTCATATAGAGCCCTATTCAATTGGCCAAAATGCATTTCAATGAGGCCCTTTGTTTTCTGGCCCACATGGGTTTGCTCTTAGTATTCTTTTTCTATTAATTCTAATGCAAGAGTAACATCTTAATATCAAAAGCTTGTCACTCTAAATATGCTTGTCCAATACAAATGTATCACTGTACACCGCAATATTCTCATTATTTATCTTATATACTGGACATTCACAGATATCCCACTCTTCATATTTATGAAGCAAATTTATGAGAGTGGGGGAAGGTCTTGTAGCATTATCACCGTTTCTGGGTGGGATTAAAATATAGGTCTACCAAGCTATCTCCTTGTAAGTGATGAGTAGAGCTTTTTCAAATGTAGCTGTTTGTTGACCATTGGGAAGATTTGCTTGTTAATGTACAAACTAAGTAATTCATTTTATTTGAGAAAAAAGATCAGGCAAGATATAACTTATGCCTACATTGTTCGTGTTCATTATAGCTGTTGTAAATGCATTTAATTTGGTTGTAATTAACACCTATCATTTTATTTCAGTCATTATTGTTGTGTTGTCTAATCACAGTAATGTAAGATGTTGATACTTGGGATACTTGGGGAGCTTTAGTTAGGTGTGGTGTTCATTGTGAACCCCTATGTCTAATCTTGGTGTGCACCCGATGAAGGGAATCTCTAGCTCCTGACCTAAGCAAGGCCCAGTTGGTATGTACGGATATGGGTTAAACACAATTACCTCTTACATATGACAATTAGACCCAAACTACTTTATAGGCTAAATTTAATGATTAGACACAGACTACTGCTTGGGAGGAAGACTGGCCACAGTGTTTATTGATTAATAACCATAACCATTAATAAATAAACATAACCACGTGAGGGGAGGAGCCTGGCCAGAGACAGTAGGCCCTACGCCCTGAAGCCTCATCCAGGGCCTACCGTGTTGTAACATCTGTACCACCGTAGGGTAGGATCTTACCCATTTTACCACTGTCCCGGCGACTCCCCCCACGACCCGCCCCTGTGACAACAACATAAACATAATTTGTTAACATATAATGCACACTTAAACAATCTAACAGTCACAAGTGCTCCACAAAACAAGACAATCCTTAAACTTGACAATGTACATCATTCATTTTATTTATTTTATCCATTTATTTTTATTTATTTATTATTATTATTTTTTTAATTACAAACATATCAACTTTAAACAACAATACTTTAGGGATGGGTGGGTGGGTATCTTCCCTCATGTCTAGCTGGGGGGACAACTGATAACTTTTGGCGCCAAACCAGCCTATAACGGCTCCGCCTCCCCCAGCTAGCCACCTCCTTCCATACCGGTCCTGCCAGGTCAAAGGGCCCTACTCCCAACCACAGCAGGCTGGGGTGGCCTCCAGGCCCATCATTCACACATTGTGACAGATATGGTCTCTACTTAAATACTGAAACAATGTACTTAAAGAAGCTGATGAATGTTCTGAAATAACATGGTTGATGGCCAGGGGCAGGATCACAAAAATGATTTCACTTAAAGGCCTGACAATTTTCAAAAGGGTCACATATTAACTATAACCCTCTTGTTGGGTTATAATTAAAATGGGAACCTTTAAAAAATAGTTGTGATCCACTGAGTTTATCTAGGTGGATTATGCAGAGATTGATCTGGAGACTTTCTGTGGGTTCACACACAAAGATATGGCAGGAGGCACTGATAAAGGTCAACAGCAACAGCATGTAGATTGTAAGTATGTGGAAACAAGCACTATGTCCATTTGATTTTAAGCCCTCCATTCTTTTGCAATATGTTACATTTATTTTTCCCTTGTACTTAACCTCTGTACAGCTCTATGGAATATGTTGGCACGTTACAAACAAAGGATGATAATAATAATAAAAAAATAAATCTCCATATAACTATAGACCATATGACAGTATCAGTGATGCATCTCTTATTTCCAAACACCATCTATTATATCCCTTCCTGAGATCAAAGATCACTTTGTTACAGCAGGGTTTGGGAGATCATTTCTTTTGATTCCAGTTTGGCCCTCTCTGCTGCCTGTCACAAAAATTAAAATGTTTGGTAGTATATTAGCCAGCAATTCAGAAAATGTCGGTGACCTCTACTGAGCTTAAATAAGCAGTTCTGCTCAAAATCAAAAAAGTGAAGCATACCACAAACATAGCATAAGCAATCTTCAGTTCAAGCAGATGCACACACGGTCTCATAGCATGACTTACATTCACATACTTTTGCAGTGTACACCTGTGATTTTATTTGTGTGAAATTCCAATTGCACCAACGAATACAGTGGTATCTTGGTTCACTTCCTTAATCCGTTCCGGACGGCAGGATAAGAACCAAACAGGATGAGAACCAAATAAGTATTTCCCTTATGAACCAATGTAAATTTAAATAATCTGTTACAGACCCAGATTTTTTTACATTATATTTTGAACTGATGATCTTGTTTTTGGATACAAAACCTTAAAACTAAACAGATATAAAGAAAAAAAAACAATAATTAGTTCAAATAACATAGAATTTAACTTCACTTTAACTGTAAAGGAGAGGACTTGAGGGCCCGATGGGATGGTGGCGATGTAGAGGAGGAGAAAGAGGAGAGAGATTATTGTTTGGAACTTTGGTTCTTTTTTTTTTTTTTTTTGTAATTAATTTTTTTATTTAGGACGAGTCCATTTTTTACAACAATATAATATAACAAAGAATAGAAAAGTCAATCATGCAAATAGCAAAACATAAGCACAAAACAAAAAAAAAACAAAAAAAAGTGAAGAACAGATCTGAGATATGCAAAAAAACTAAGCATTCTATCCTTCTCAGCCTATGAAATCATCATGGTCTAATAAATGTCCAGAGCTTTCAATAGAGTGGTGTAGATGAAGCATATAAAAATAAACATGAGACACCGGCTCTCAGCTCCCCAACCATATTGATTGGGACCACCTGAGATCCGGAATCCTTATGACCCTCTATTCAATGATGTAACAAAACGTCCTAACATTTTTTCTCTTTTTGATTATCAACCTGCATTCTTAAGTATGCTTGCTTTTAACTATTTTACAAAACATTTAGTTATCATTAAACCTCCTCAGCTTATGTTTACTTGTGTTACTAAATATAAAATAATCAGTACCTGCGAGCTCCTTCATCATCACTCCAAAAGCCTCCATCCAGATGCGAACTAGCCATCCTCTCCAGCCGCCACCATCCTCCAACTTCCCAAACTCTTCTATCCAATCTCTATCTAGATCTGTATACTATATTTGGACACCAACCAAGGAGCCCACATGTTAGTGAACCTGGGCATTGTGTTCTGCAATGAATTCGCTATTCTCTCATTTATCATTATATAATTTATCTTTGTTACAACTTCTTTGATTGACAGTACAGAAGTTTTCCAATTTTTGGCAATGCAATTTTTAGTAGCTAAGGTCCAAAATTGCCAGAGTTCATTCTGTTCCCTAGATAAATCATAATGTTTCATTCCCAGAAGGGAACTTTGGTTCTTATAGGCAGAGGCTACACTTTGGCTCTTCAGGCACAGTCTGCAGATTGGCTCTTACAGGCACAGACTGGGCACATTGTCTCTTACAGACACATCCTGCAGATTGCCTCTTATAGACATAGGCTGGGCACATTAGCTCTTACAGACAAAGGCTGGGCACATCAGCTCTTACAGACACAGGCTGCAGACTGCCTCTTACAGACATAGACTGGGCACGTTAGCTCTTACAGACAAAGGCTGGGCACATTGGCTCTTACAGGAGCAGTGTGAGGCACAGGCTGGGCACATTATCTCTTACAGGCACCGACTGGGAAGGGTGAGTGTGAAATGTGGAAGATAAATGAATGCAGAATCTACCAGGGTACAGTACTTCAATAATATGTAATGGTCCCAGGAGATGTCTTAGTTTTTGGAGAGGAGTCTTAGAACAAACTAAACTTGATAACTTGTATTTCAGATATAGTATTCTGCAATTTGTGTATTGCTTCAATCTTTCTGCTCAAATGTCTAGTTTAGAAGAATCAGTTACTGTATATCTGTAACTGTCCTGAAGGAGTTGTACAGTGAATTATTAAAAGTGAATTTTAAAAGAGTTACTTACCGGATCCAGTGATCTTGTAGGTAGCAGGTGTAACATCTCAGATATTGCTCTAGTTTGTATGTTCGGTATGTCCATTTTACTGTGTATGAAAAGGGAAACTGTAAAGGGGATTCCCTCACAATGTTCGGAAGAACTGAAAACAATAAACTGAGATTTTTTCTTTAGGTATACCATGCAATTAAATTACATTTTTGACAAAGGCTTTAACAGTTTCTGCAGCTGAACAGACTTTCCTTAATGGAAAAAAATACAATTTTTGTCAGTCTATCATCCATCTTGATGACGTGATTAAACATGTGATGAAGGTGGGAATAAATCCATGATAAAGTCCTTCTCCAACAACGACCAGTGAAGCTGTAAAACAGAAACAGGCATTAGAAGTTCTGCAGGATGCAAATATATAGCATATTATTTGACTTAACTGACCACTGTAGTTCAAAAAAGCACTTCTTCTGTATAAGCTAAATCATTATCATCTGTTTAACCCATGAACATAAACATTTGTTTAGAGAAAATCTGCATTTTTTAAGACTCTTCTCTATTCTGAGTGCATGTATCCAATTTGGGCTTGTTACACCACTTCCTGAGACCTAGATCATGAATGAGTAGTTATTTGTCTATTAGTTTAGATGGGAGGGAAAAGAGAGTTCAGAAGCTCATGTTAGATAACTTGATAAGATTAAAACTTATACCACACCACAGACCCAGAAGAAGGAAGTTAGTATGAATAGATCCAAGAACTGCCCTTAAGAAAGGAAAATAATCTTCTCACACACAGGACATTCACCAAAGTATCATGGTGACCTCCAGGGTCTAGTAGAGATTTACCAACTATTTTATTCTAATTTAAAACTGACATTTTGCTTGATCAGTTATATTATTCGTCAAACACAAGGTTCAATCACACACACACACATATAGTGACAATAGTATATATAGTGACAATGTGCCCCCAGAGGTCGATGTCCACACAAAAGAAAGAGTTACCTCCTGGAAAAGTGATCAAGATTTTTATTGAAGCCTAAGTGTTGACTGCCTTTAAGACACAGAAGCAGAGAGATAAGAGCAGCCCTCAATTAGGCAGTTTGCAAAGCTGCTGAAACTGCAGCAAAAAGCAAGCACTGGAATCCATTGCAGCTGAGAAGCTGAAAGAGAGACAATGTGTTTTTTGCAAGAATCCAGAGGATAGGTCAAATGACAAAGATCCAGAGAGAGACTGGAATAAAAGGTGGCATTTCAAGTGAAAGTTTTAACCTCAGGGAGAAGTCTACTATGAAGACAGAAAATAAGCCTCACTAGAAAAGTGTTGTTAGGGTCCCTTGGGTGGAGCATATGGAGAGAAAGGTGGGCCATTGCCCCACCCATCTGCTTACGGTATGATAAGGTGTGAAGAAGAAAGACCTGGTAAATAAATAAAAAATAGTTTGGTTTTTGGCTCCAATCAGAGTTAGCTGGATGAAAAAGTTAAAAGTAGGGCTTTGCCAGAGCTAGGCCTTTTTATTTTCATTATTTTGTTTTGAGTTATGTAAACTGCCAGCTATTTTAGTAAAATACACACTTAAAGCCTTAGTCAAAAAGGCACTTAAAGCCTCCTGTTATTGTGTACCTGCATGGAAAAGTGTCAAAAATTTGGCTGCAAAACAGAGAAAAGAATAGTAATTTGCCACAACCGGTGGCAGAGGTACATTGCCGGTTCTTGACGTTAAAGGCAGCCCATGTCTCAGCATAAAGGAGGCTTTAAAGGCCTTATTGCAAGCCACAGCTGCACAGCAAGCAATTAATAAGCAACAGAAGGAATTTAATAAATTACTGGCTACCGAAGTAGCTCAGTACCAGAGACAGACCATTGCCAGGCAGAGAGAGATTACGGAGCAATGGCTGAAACAAGCAGAAGAGAACAGAGCATGTATGAATACAGAGATAACATGAATAATGAAACGTAATCTCCTACTAAATCAAATGATTAGTAAGAATCATGTTGAAATATACATTCCGTACTTTGAGAGTTCATATCTTCTGATCTTTGAGAGTACAAGCCACATGGAAGCTTGGCCACACAAGCATTGGACTACAGTCCTTGTCCAATACTTATGTGGTGAAGTTCAGAAAGCCTTTGTTTTTCTGGATGAAGAAAACGCAATAAACTAGGATGATCTGAAGAATAGATCCTTAACAGAGTTGGAGTTACAAGAGGTAACAAGGTACAGAGACTGCAATCATGAGAGTTTTTGGACAGGAAGAACCTGTATTATTATAACCAGGAAAAGCTAAATAACTGCTGAGATGGAAAAAGAGACTGTTGGAGCATCAAACGAGCCCTGGAGCAAGATGATGATATACAAATGACTGATGTTGTGAGCAAATATCAAAGAGAAAAGGACAAGGTGTTGTCACTGACTGGGTGCAAAACCAGCCTCAGTATGAAGGATGTTGATCATAAAACTGGGGAAGATTTGAACCCAAACCAATGCCAAAACCGTATGGGCCTGCATTTTTTAGCACGTGATTAACATTGTATTTTATTTTTTTCCTTTATACTTAACCTCTGTACAGTGCTACAGAATATGTTGGCACTTTATAATTATTTTTTTTTATAATAATAATAATAATAATAATGGGTAAGAGCAATGAAGAAGCCTCCATAAGAACCCCGGCAGATCCAGCTACCTGTCCCTGGGGAATACTCATGAGGTGAAGGATGATATTAAAGAAATAAAATGCCTGACCAAGATCTCTGACTCAGAGAAAGGGCAGATCAAACAGATGATTGCAGCCAGTGTTCTGCTGAAGAAACTAGAATATTTCCTAAAGTGAATGAGGAGCAAGATAAGAATCGGGAGATAGAGATGGTGAAAGAGGAACCATCATCCCTGAGAGGACACAGCTCTCCGCCATAATATAGAGTGCTCTGAACAAGAAGAGGCAAGTGGGGAAACAAGCACAGAAAAAAATTAAGATGGACTCTATCCCAATGGGAATAAAAAAAGCCTGAAATGGAAGACATGCAAATTGTTGCTAATATGAGAAGTGTCAGGATGATGGTAAATTACATTCCTGAAAGGAGGAGGAAGTATGAGTTTGGAGATGATAGAGTGCCCTACAGGAAGAGGACACAGATGTCTAATTTGGAGCAGAGAAAGAGTCCTCCCATGCAGTGGCGGCTAATAAACTTTCAAGTTGGAGAGGCTTCAGAGCAAGACTTGGCTCCTCTCCTTACACAGACCCCACCCATTTATAAACCCCCTGTTGCCATATTGACCTTTATATGACCCGCCCAATTACCTTATACTTGCTCCACCCATTGAAATAGACTCTACCTACTGATTTTTTTAAAACACTTATGAAACCAAGTGAGACTATCTAAGCCCCAAGCAAACCTAAAAAAAACATATTATAAAAAGCAGGACTATATAGGCCACAACCAGACCTTAAAAACCCACATTACACCAAGCGGGACCATATAGGCCACAACCAGACCTTTAAAACCTTAAAATACCAAGAGGGACCATATAGGCCACAACCGGACCTTCAAAACCTACATTACACCAAGCGGGACCATATAGGCCCCAACTGTACCTTTAAAACCTTACAAACCTTACAATACCATGCGGGACTATAAAGTATATAGGCCAAAATGTACCTAAAAAACCTTAAAATACCAAGCTGGACTATAAAACCCCAACCGGACCTTAAAAACCCACAATAAACCAAGCAGGACAATATAGGCCCCAACCGGACCTTAAGAAACCCACATTACACCAAGCGTGACCATATAGGCCTCAACTGTACCTTTAAAACCTTAAAATACCAATCGGAACAATATAGGACAAAACCATTCCTAAAAAACCTTAAAATACAAAGCGGGATTATATAAACCCCAACCGGACCTTAAAAACCCACATTACAATATAACCTTAAAACATAAAGCAGGACTATATAGGCCAAAACCGTACCTAAAAACCTTAAAATACCAAGCGGCACTATATAGGCCAAAACTGGACCTAAGAAAAACTTAAAATACCAAGCGAGATTATATAAACCCCAACCAGACCTTAAAAAACCACATTACACCAAGCGGAACCATATAGGCCACAACCGGACCTTTAAAACCTTAAAATACCAAGCAGGACCATATACAGTCAGGTCCATAAATATTGGGACATCGACACAATTCTAAACTTTTTGGCTCTATACACCACCACAATGGATTTTAAATGAAACTAACAAGATGTGCTTTAACTGCAGACTTTCAGCTTTAATTTGAGGGTATTTACATCCAAATCAGGTGAACGGTGTAGGAATTACAACAGTTTGTATATGTGCCTCCCACTTTTTAAGGGACCAAAAGTAATGGGACAATTGGCTGCTCAGCTGTTCCATGGCCAGGTGTGTGTTATTCCCTCATTATCCCATTTACAAAGAGCAGATACAAGCTCCAGTGTTCATTTCAAGTGTGCTATTTGCATTTGTTGCTGTTAACTCTCAATATGAGATCCAAAGAGCTATCACTATCAGTGAAGCAAGCCATCATTAGGCTGAAAAAACAAAACAAACCCATCAGAGAGATAGCAAAAACATTAGGTGTGGCCAAATCAACTGTTTGGAACATACTTAAAAAAAAAGAACGCACCAGTGAGCTCAGCAACACCAAAAGACCCGGAAGACCACGGAAAACAACTGTGGTGGATGACCAAAGAATTATTTCCCTGGTGAAGAAAACACCCTTCACAACAGTTGGCCAGATCAAGAACACTCTCCAGGAGGTAGGTGTATGTGTGTCAAAGTCAACAATCAAGAGAAGACTTCACCAGAGTAAATACAGAGGGTTCAACACATGATGTAAACCATTGGTGAGCCTCAAAAACAGGAAGGCCAGATAAGAGTTTTCCAAACAACACCTAAAAAAGCCTTCACAGTTCTGGAACAACATCCTATGAACATATGAGACTAAGATCAACTTGTACCAGAGTGATGGGAATAGAAGAGTATGGAGACGGAAAGGAACTGCTCATGATCCAAAGCATACCACCTCATCAGTGAAGCATGGTGGTGGTAGTGTCATGGCGTGGGCATGTATGGCTGTAACTGGTTCTCTTGTATTTATTGATGATGTGACTGCTGACAAAAGCAGCAGGATGAATTCTGAAGTGTTTCGGGCAATATTATCTGCTCATATTCAGCCAAATGCTTCAGAACTCATTGGACGGCGCTTCACAGTGCAGATGGACAATGACCCGAAGCATACTGCAAAAGCAACTAAAGAGTTTTTTAAGGGAAAGAAGTGGAATGTTATATAATGGCCAAGTCAATCACCTGATCTGAATCCGATTGAGCATGCATTTCACTTGCTGAAGACAAAACTGAAGAGAAAATGCCCCAAGAACAAGCAGGAACAGAAGACAGTTGCAATAGAGGTCTGGCAGAGCATCACCAGGGATGAAACCCAGCGTCTGGTGATGTCTATGCATTCCAGACTTCAGGCTGTAATTGACTGCAAAAGATTTGCAACCAAGTATTAAAAAGCGAAAGTTTGTTTTATGACTGTTAATCTGTCCCATTACTTTTGGTCCCTTAAAAAGTGGGAGGCACATATACAAACTGTTGTAACTCCTACACCGTTCACCTGATTTGGATGTAAATACCCTCAAATTAAAGCTGAAAGTCTGCAGTTAAAGCACATCTTGTTCGTTTCATTCAAATCCATTGTGGTGGTGTATAGAGCCAAAAAGATTAGAATTATGTTGATGTCCCAATATTTATGGACCTGACTGTAGGCACCAACCGGACCTTAAAAACCCACATTACACCAAGCGGGACCATATAGGCCCCAACTGTACCTTTAAAACCTTAAAATACCAATCGGGACTATATAGGCCAAAACCGTTCCTAAAAAACCCTAAAATACAAAGCAGCACTATATAGGCCAAAACTGGACCTAAGAAAAACTTAAAATACCAAGCGAGATTATATAAACCCCAACCAGACCTTAAAAAACCACATTACACCAAGCGGAACCATATAGGCCACAACTGGACCTTTAAAACCTTAAAATACCAAGCAGGACCATATACAGTCAGGTCCATAAATATTGGGACATCGACACAATTCTAAACTTTTTGGCTCTATACACCACCACAATGGATTTGAAATGAAACTAACAAGATGTGCTTTAACTGCAGACTTTCAGCTTTAATTTGAGGGTATTTACATCCAAATCAGGTGAACGGTGTAGGAATTACAACAGTTTGTATATGTGCCTCCCACTTTTTAAGGGACCAAAAGTAATGGGACAATTGGCTGCTCAGCTGTTCCATGGCCAGGTGTGTGTTATTCCCTCATTATCCCATTTACAAAGAGCAGATACAAGCTCCAGTGTTCATTTCAAGTGTGCTATTTGCATTTGTTGCTGTTAACTCTCAATATGAGATCCAAAGAGCTGTCACTATCAGTGAAGCAAGCCATCATTAGGCTGAAAAAACAAAACAAACCCATCAGAGAGATAGCAAAAACATTAGGTGTGGCCAAATCAACTGTTTGGAACATACTGAAAAAAAAAGAACGCACCGGTGAGCTCAGCAACACCAAAAGACCCAGAAGACCACGGAAAACAACTGTGGTGGATGACCAAAGAATTATTTCCCTGGTGAAGAAAACACCCTTCACAACAGTTGGCCAGATCAAGAACACTCTCCAGGAGGTAGGTGTATGTGTGTCAAAGTCAACAATCAAGAGAAGACTTCACCAGAGTAAATACAGAGGGTTCACCACAAGATGTAAACCATTGGTGAGCCTCAAAAACAGGAAGGCCAGATAAGAGTTTTCCAAACAACACCTAAAAAAGCCTTCACAGTTCTGGAACAACATCCTATGAACATATGAGACTAAGATCAACTTGTACCAGAGTGATGGGAAGAGAAGAGTATGGAGACGGAAAGGAACTGCTCATGATCCAAAGCATACCACCTCATCAGTGAAGCATGGTGGTGGTAGTGTAATGGCGTGGGCATGTATGGCTGTAACTGGTTCTCTTGTATTTATTGATGATGTGACTGCTGACAAAAGCAGCAGGATAAATTCTGAAGTGTTTCGGGCAATATTATCTGCTCATATTCAGCCAAATGCTTCAGAACTCATTGGACGGCGCTTCACAGTGCAGATGGATAATGACCCGAAGCTTACTGCAAAAGCAACCAAAGAGTTTTTTAAGGGAAAAGAGTGGAATGTTATGCAATGGCCAAGTCAATCACCTGATCTGAATCCGATTGAGCATGCATTTCACTTGCTGAAGACAAAACTGAAGAGAAAATGCCCCAAGAACAAGCAGGAACAGAAGATAGTTGCAATAGAGGTCTGGCAGAGCATCACCAGGGATGAAACCCAGCGTCTGGTGATGTCTATGCATTCCAGACTTCAGGCTGTAATTGACTGCAAAAGATTTGCAACCAAGTATTAAAAAGCGAAAGTTTGTTTTATGACTGTTAATCTGTCCCATTACTTTTGGTCCCTTAAAAAGTGGGAGGCACATATACAAACTGTTGTAACTCCTACACCGTTCACCTGATTTGGATGTAAATACCCTCAAATTAAAGCTGAAAGTCTGCAGTTAAAGCACATCTTGTTGGTTTCATTCAAATCCATTGTGGTGGTGTATAGAGCCAAAAAGATTAGAATTATGTCGATGTCCCAATATTTATGGACCTGACTGTAGGCACCAACCGGACCTTAAAAACCCACATTACACCAAGCGGGACCATATAGGCCCCAACTGTACCTTTAAAACCTTAAAATACCAATCGGGACTATATAGGCCAAAACCGTTCCTAAAAAACCCTAAAATACAAAGCAGCACTATATAGGCCAAAACTGGACCTAAGAAAAACTTAAAATACCAAGCGGGATTATATAAACCCCAACTGGACCTTAAAAACCCACATTACACCAAGCTGGACCATATAGGCTCCAACTGTACCTTTAAAACCTTAAAATACCAAGCTAAACTATATCTGCCAAAACTGTACCTAAAAAAAACCTTAAAATATCAAGCGGGACTATATAGGCCAAAACCGTATCTAAAAACCTTAAAATACCAAGTGGCACTATATAGGCCAAAACCGTTCCTAAAAAAACTTAAAATACAAAGCAGCACTATATAGGCCACAACTGGACCTAAAAAAAACTTAGAATACCAAGCGGGATTATATAAACCCCAACCAGACCTTAAAAACCCACATTACACCAAGCGGGACCATATAGGCCCCAACCGGACCTTAAAAACCCACATTACACCAAGCGGGACCATATAGGCCCCAACTGTACCCTTAAAACCTTAAAATACCAAGCGGGACTATATAGTATATAGGCAAAACGTACCTAAAAAACCTTAAAATACCAAGCTGGACTATAAAAACCACAACTGGACCTTAAAAACCCACAATACACCAAGCGGGACAATATAGGCCCCAACCGTACCTTTAAAACCTTAAAATACCTATCGGGACTATATAGGCCAAAACCGTTCCTAAAAAAACGTAAAATACAAAGCAGCACTATATAGGCCACAACTGGACCTAAAAAAAAACTTAAAATACCAAGTGGAACCATATAGGCCCCAATCGGACCTTAAAAAACCACAATACACCAAGCGGGACCATATAGGCTCCAACTGTACCTTTAAAACCTTAAAATACCAGGCTGGACTATATCTGCCAAAACTGTACCTAAAAAAAAACTTAAAATATCAAGCGGAACTATATAGGCCAAAACCGTACCTAAAAACCTTAAAATACCAAGTGGCACTATATAGGCCAAAACTGGACCTAAAAAAACCCTTAAAATACCAAGCAGGATTATATAAACCCCAACCGGACCTTAAAAACCCACATTACACCAAGCGGGACCATATAGGCCAAAACTGGACCTTTTAAACCTGAAAATACCAAGCGGGACCATATAGGCCCCAACCGGACCTTAAAAACCCACATGACACCAAACGGGACCATTGCAAGCTCCCTCCTCTATCTCTCCCCTCCTCTACTTTACTGGCTTTGCGATGAGCGCCTTTGGCGCTCATCATGGGCCTCACAATGTGCGCCTTTGGCAGTCATTGTGAGCCTCTTCTCTCTCTACCTCTCCCCCCTCTACTTTACTGGCCTTGCGTTGAGCGCCTTTGGCGCTCATCACTCGCCTCTCAATGAGCGCCTTTGGCACTCATTGTGGGCCTCTCCCCCCTTCCTCTATGTCTCTTCCCCCCTCTCCTGTGTCTCTTCCCCCCCTCCTCTGTGTCTCCTCACCCCCTCTCCCCCCTCCTCTGTGTCCCTTCCCCCTTCTCCCCCCTCCTCTGTGTCTCTTCCCCCACCTCTGTGTCTTTTTGCCCCCTCCTCTGTATCTCTTCCCCCCCTCCGCCTCCTATGTGTCTCTTCTTCCCCTCCTCTGTGTCTCTTCTCACCCTCTTCCCCCTCCTGTGTCTCTTTCCCTCTCCTCTGTATCTCTTCCCCCCTCTCCCCCTATGTGTCTCTTCCTACCTCCTCTGTGTCTCTTCCCCCCTCCTCTGTGTCTCTCCACCCCCATTCCCCCTCATCTGTGTCTCTTGCCCCCTACTCTGTGTCACTTCCCCCCTCATCTGTGTCTCTTCCCCCTCTGCCCCCCTCCTCTGTGTCTCTTCACCCCCTCTCCCCCCATGTGTCTATCCCCCCTCTTTGTGTGTCTTCTCCCCCTACTCTGTGTCTTTTCCCCATCCTCTGTGTCTCTTTGCCCCCTCTCCCCCCTCCTCTGTGCCTCTTCCCCCCTCCCCCTCCTCTGTGTTTCTTTCCCCTCATCTTTGTCTCTTCCCCTCTCCTCTGTGTCTCTTCCCCCTCTCCCCCCTCCTCTGTATCTCTTCTCACCCTCTTCCCCCTCCTCTGTGTCTCTTCCCCCTCCTCTGTGTCTCTTCCCCCCCCTGTGTCTCTTCCCCCCTCCCCTGTGTCTCTTCCCCCTCCTCTGTGTCAATTCCCCCCACCCCTGTTTCTCTTCCCCCTCCTCTGTGTCTCTTCCCCCTCTGCCCCCCTCCTCTGTGTCTCTTCCCCCCTCCTTTGTGTCTCTTCCCCCCTCTCCCCACCTCTGTATCTCTCCCCTCTCCTCTGTGTCTCTTCCCCCTCTCCCCTCCTCTATATCTCTTCCCTCCTCCTCTGTGTCTCCCCCCTTCTCCTCCTCTGTGTCTCTTTCACCCTCTCCCCCTTCTCTGTGTCTCTTTGCCCTCTCTCCCCCTTCTCTGTGTCTCTCCCCCCTCTTCCCCCTCCTCTGTGTCTCTTCCCCCCTCCTCTGTGTCTCTTCCCCGCCTGCCCGTTTGCCCCTATGCACCAGCCGCCCCTGTTCCCATGTATAAGCTAAAAGAAAAAGTTGTGCAGAAGCTGGTACATGATGATAAATAGGAGAAACAAGATCCCCTCACTAATCGTTTATCTCAGAAGGAAGCAGCTATGATAAAGAATGAGCTGCTGTTACATCTTCTACAAAAACAGAGGGTGAGTGATCTCTGATATGGAGGTACGGTTGGTGCAGAGTGATATTTGTCCAGAAGAGACTAGTATTGACCTCCAGGACCTGTGTACACAAACTGCGGTATTACATGCAGAGCAATGTTTGCAGAAACCTCACATGCAAAGCAATGTGAAAGAGCATGTACAGGAGAAGCTGCAGCTGACGCAAGCACAGAAAAATAAAAAGCTGGAGGCCTTGGAGGAAACGCAAGTAGAAAAACAGAGAGAGAATCAGTTGAAAGAGGAAGAAAAATGGGTGAAAGCTGAGAATGCTGAAATCACATGCATTTTTTCAGAAACACAACACACAAAAGGCTACTAAGATGGCCACTAGCCTATGTGTTGAGTTTAAGCCTGAAGTTGCTGAAAAGCTGGAGATATTCGAGCAAAACCAACATTCTGAGAAATCCTTCCCAGCAGAGATAAAGATTTGCAGACCTCGCATGATTGGAAGCACAGTGGAACCAAGGATGCCTGCTGTGAACAAGAGACAGATGAGGTGCAGATCCAAGAGCTAGAAGCAGACCTGGAAGAGGTCATGTTTGTGGAGTCTATGAAGGATAATGTACCAGAACAGACGCAGGTTGGCTGTATGAAGCTGATACAGTGGTGCCATAATTATTAGCCAGCTTATTGGAATACCTGTAATAGGAAAAGCCAGGTCATCTGTACTCGCAAATCATGGGCTCAGGACAGTTTGCAGGACTATGAAGTAAATCACGATGTAAAGGGGGAAGAGAAACAGTCTGAGAAGTCGCTGTCACATAGTGAAGGTAATGATGATGAAAATGATGTTTTTGATGATTAGTCTATAAAGAAGGAGAGTTGAAATAGGTTAGGTGTTTATTGTAACAACTAGCATACTGTTTACTACAATATACTGATCTTTATGCCTAATTACACGTCCTAATGTAACACCAGTGTATATAGTGTATTTTTCAGATGTGTTGTAACTCTGTTTGAATTTTGGAGGCATGGGTTACTGTGTCCTGTTATAGGATACATTGGACTTCAAAATACCAGATCTTAATATATTGTATTCATTTGCTACCATTGAACAGCATTATTGTATCCTTGTGAAAACTATATAAGGAGAGAATTAATTTAGAACTCACTATCCATACATATGTGCATCAAGATTAACCCATTATTGTGCTCTTACTACATACTACTATTATATATGTTGTGAAACATGCTCCTGTCATTGCGAGTATTGTATATAATTCACAAATCAGCTAACTAATAAAAACTTGTGGTGTATACATATGTACAATAGAAATGACCTATTATTATAGAATCATCCAAAACCACAATGGAGTGGGCTCAAATGCACCTCAATAAAAAATGTGGATATCAAATAAAGCTTCTATTGTTGAAATATCTAAAGTATGATAAGATCAAAAGAAAAAGACCTGGAAAATAAAAGAACCGAGTTTGGAATTTGGCTCCAATTTAAGTAAGCTGAATGGAAGCTCTGATTAAATAAGGAACATTAGTTAAAGGTAGTGCTCAGACAGAGCTAGGCCTTTTTATTTTCATTATTTTGAGTTATGTTTGTAAACTGGCAACTATTAGAGTAAAATTTGAAAACCACACTTAAAGCCTCCAGCAATTGTGTACCTGCATGCAAAAGTGTCAGAAATGCGGCTGTAAAACAGAAAAGAGAATTGTAGTTTGCCACAACTGATGTTAGAGGTGCAGTACCAGGTCTTCACTTCATAGACGGATGACACTACTATGTGGAGCATCATGTAGACTTTGAAGAATGTGAATAGTTGAGATGGCCCATAAAACTCATAATTAAAATGGTCATGTCCTTTTTTCCTTGAACAAGTGTTACTCAACTTAGATATTGAGCTTGCTGCTTTTTCTCAATTAGTGAATGACATATGAATGAACATTTTAATGAATTGGTTTGTATTTATCTTCAATATGGATTTTCTGTATAAGAGGATTAGGGCATGAGCTTTTTCATGGAACTTGGATGTTTCTTTCATGAAATTGGCTGAGAGAGATAGGGATAGTTGAAAGAATCCCTTGATTCATCTTCACCTACACACTTATTGCAATGTTTAAAAGATCCCAGGTACATATATGAATATACATAGCTTTTTAAATCTCTCCTTTTATTGTTATATTATTTTATTTTCAATTATAGTCAATTATTCTATTTATGAAGTTTGGGCATTCAATAATGCATCATTACATGAAATTTTAAAAAAAATATTGCATAATGGACAAGATTTCTACTATAAGAAGCAAGATCCTTGCACACAAATCTTTTTACATGAACAGTCAAAATCTAAACACAATTCTATATAGCAAAGAGGACCATCTATATTTATCACATATGTCATCAACTATGATAACAATACACCACTTAAAACAAATCCATTTGCTCTCTCTCTCTCTCTCTCTCTCTCTCTCTATATATATATATATATATATATATATATATATACAGTATATATATATATATATATATATATATATATATATATATAAGCATGAGCTTTTTTAAGTTATAATGATAAGAGAAATCACCCAAATGGCCCTTATCAAAAGCTTGCATATCCTTAATTTGTAATATTGTCTATTGCCTCTTTTAGCAATGACAGCATGCAGTATTTTGTAATAGTTGTCTATGGGACCCTTAATTCTCGCAGGTGTTATAGCTGCCCATTCATCTTGGCAAAGTCTTTGGTTGTCTTAAATGAACCGCACATTTGAGTGGCTCGATAATATTAAGGTCAGGAGACTGTGATGGCCACTCCAGAACATTCAACTTTTTCTGCTGTAACCACTGCAAGGTCAACTTGACCTTGTGCTTAGGGTCATTGTCATGCTGGAAAGTCCAAGAGCATCTCATGCGCAGCCTTCATGCAGAAGAATTAAAATTGTCTGCCAGTATTTTCTGATAACATGCTGCATTCATCTTGCCATACATTTTTACAAGATTCCCTGTGCCTTTAGAGCTCACACCGCCTCAAAACATCAGTGAGCCACCACCATGCTTCACAGTGGGGATGGTATTCTCTTTACTATAGACCTTGTTGACCCCTCCAAAACATAGCGCTTATGGTTTTGACAATAAAGCTCTATTTTGGTCTCGTCACTCCAAATGACAGGTTGCCAGAAGCTGTGAGGCATGTCAAGGTGTTGTCTGACATATTGTAACTGGGCTTTTTTGTGGCATTGGCGCAGTAAAGGTTTCGTTCTGGCAACTGGACAATGCATACTTTGTTCAAGTATTGTCGTATTGTGCTCCTTGAAATAACCACACCGTCTTTTTCCAGAGCAGCCTGTATTTCTCCTGAGGTTACCTGTGGGTTTTTCTTTGTATTCCAAACAATTCTTCTGGAAGTTGTGGCTGAAATCTTTCTTGGTCTACCTGACCTCGGCTTGGTATTAAAGGATCCGCAAATTTTCCACTTCCTAATAAGTGATTTAACAATACTGACTGGCATTTTCAAGGGGGATTTCTGTTATCATTATGATTTAAAAAGGAGCCAAACAACTATGTGATAATAAATGGCTTTATATGATCACTATCCTTCAATACAAGACATTTTTTTTTGTATGATCAGTCATATTTTCAAAATAAATGCCAAAATTTCACAATTTCTGCCAGGGTATGCAAACTTTTGAGCACAACTGTATATACACAGCAGACTCTCAGTTTGCCAGAACTCAAGCAACCAGAACAAAAAATGTAATACTGTGCTTTAAATAAAAATTTAATTTTACAGGGCAAATGCCAGGAGCCAGGTTGTCATGCCACAAAATGCTTATGATGCATAGACTAACCTTTAAAGCTGAGCAGCACTCACGATCCATACTTTACAATTTCTATTGTCTTCCCTTTCAGGTTAGTCAAAAATGCCGTGGTCTCTGGTGGGAATGTGTTACCAACAGCCAAGATGGAATTAAAACTTGCGACCAGTATGATTCTATTTTAGCAGAACATCCATGTAAGTTTTCATGTTCTGAGAATCTTGTGTCACAGCTGCTTTATTCTCCATGTCAGTTTGCAGTTATGTTATAATATGTACATTACATGGAAATACTGTTCTTAATTCATTTTATCTTGTCCAAAGAGTGATTTTGATGAATCATTTACAATTCCATATTAATTGTGTTTTTGTTTTAAGATTACATGTTCTAGTAACAGATTCGCTGTAGAAGACTAATGATTATCACAGAAGCATTTTTCTTCCACCAAACATATATCTGTAATATTTTCTGACTGTGAGCATTCACACTATAAGTAGTGCGTACTATCATATTCCTATTTTGAGGCATCACTCCCATGGGTGTAGGAGTCCCGAAAAAACTAGGGGAAAACAGTTTAAAGTGCAATTCAACTCTACTCCTGGCCCCTGTTCTAGGGGGGGGGGGGGGAGGCTTAAGTGCTACAGTGCCCCACAAAAACTTAAAAACTGTCTTTGTTTAAATTCCCAGTACCCCTGGGAACCCCCTCCCAACTTCATTAAAAAATATATATATAATATATATACAGTATATATCTACATATATAAATAATCAGAGTATTGCAGTATACAGTGATATATTTTTGATTGGACAAACGTATTCAGAATTATATTGCTTTTGACTTGATAAAGAGAGGTTCATTTCTCTAAAACTCATCGCTATAATTATGAATATGTTTGTTCAATAAAAAAGTATCACTATATACTACAATTCTCTGATTATTCATCTAGATTACTGGACACTCACAGCTACCTCAATTTTCACACACACACACACACACACTTATATATATATATATATATATATATATATATATATATATATATATATATACATTATGGGTCAAAGCTTTAATGGGAAAGACATACTGCTCCAAACCTGGTAATGCATTATTACGTTTAATTTTTCTATTTTTTTGTGTCCTCTGTTTATATAATCAGGGGGGATTTGTCCCCCCATGCCCCCAAATCACTCCCCATGACCATAAATTGGATGATGCAAACACTATTAGAGAACTAAACAGGTCCCCTTCAAAGAGTATTATGAATATCAATTTGTGAAATCTTTTCCCAAAAATTTAAAATACAAATAATGATTATAATTATTCATAGAACATTTCAAATCAGTGCCTGATCAATTAAGCTGAATATATAAATGTATTTAACATTATTATTTTGACTACAACTTTGGTAACAGTTTGCATTTTGCTAGAAAATTCTGATGTTACATGGAAAATTTTGTTTTTAGCATATGTATTTTTTTCTCAGTAAAAATAGTACTTACAAGAGCCCTGATGATTACAGCTGACATTTTGGCAAGTTTTGCTCTAATAATACTAGTTTTGGGCCTGAATGCAGTGAAGTTCCTCAAAGAAGAACCACATATCAAGTTGCGTATGTGTTACATGGCTGGCTTCATATTTGGAATTGGAGGTATGAGATAATTTTATATCTATAAAGTATGTATTCTTCCTAGCATTGGCTTTGCAAATGAAAAAAAATGAAAAAAATGTATACTCATCATGTATTAGAGAGGATAATTGCAAGTAATACAAAAACTGGATCAGTTGCAGGATGTTCTAATATAGACAAACTTTTCTGAACCAACCAAAGATCTGCATAGACAAAACACAGACATTTCAAATCTTCAATCTTATTTAAGTTTGTCAGACAGTGAACTTCATAAATTTGTTCTCTATTGCCAATACAGTAAATCGCTTTTCAATATTCCATTATTTGATGATGTAATTAGTAATATTTCATTGTAAGATCCCCCATGTAATGGAAGGGAATGTAAGTTTCTTTAGTACATAAAACATTGACCATATATACCTGTGAGGGAAAAGAAAGTCTATTTCCTTGTAACTTAATCTTACTTATAACATCAGCAGGCAGTGTGTGAGGAGCTTTAATGGCAACTATGGTATTCAACACTTCAAATATAATTGCATGGACTGGACTCATATGCACTACGCTTAGTGATCAAATTAGGACCACCTTTAGCAAAAAGTAGTTTACATGATAAGCTATACTATGGCAGTCACTTGGAATACCTGCTCTGGATTTCATTGCTTAAACTTTTTCAGTATTGCTTCGGACTTGAAAAAAGAGACGGTTACTCTTGAATGATTGTCATTTCATTTAATATGTTTGTCCAATATAAAATATATCACTATAAAATGTAATAGTCCTGAACCTAGACACCTGAAAGACCCAAGGATAAGGGCCAGTATTTGAATACAATTTATTGGACTATTTATTTTGTTTAGAGTGAAATTGGTAGTGAGGAGACTACATTAACAGTGAAGTTAGCACATCAAAGGAAGCTAGGCCTATTTAATGTATGTTTTGTTTGTTTTCTTATGTTTGATGTCAATGACGATAAATTCATAAAAATTTGAAAAGCATTTAAAGGCCTCCTCTGGTTCTCCATTAGAAGTGCCAGAAACCAGGGCACTGACCCAAAGGGAGATGGTTACCTTGTCACATGTGATGTCAGAAGTGGGTTTAAGATGTGATAGCAAGATAATACACAACAATTGTTGATTCAAGCCTCAGAGGACAGAGCTCATTTGGCACAGGCCTTGGAAGCACAACAGGCCCAAGCAGCAAAGGCCTTAGAATAACAGGGCCAAGCCACAGAAGACAGAAAATTTCAGTGGGAAACAATTATTTCTGGACCAGCTGCAGTACCTTATATCTACAAAAACTGCTGTAATTCCAGACCAGTGGAAGCATTACACCTAATTTCTTTCTACAGAAAATGAGTAGTGAAGATGATGTGGAAACATACCTCCTGACCTATGAAAGAAATGCAATCAGGGAAACTTGACCCCAAAGGCATTGGACCAAAATAATATCACATTATTTATGTGGTGAACACAGAATGGTTCCAATGGGGCAGTCTGTCTTTATGGTGGCTCAATGCACCAGGATCCAAGCCTTGGAAAGGGGTCAGTGACAAGCGTACTTTGACCTGGATACATCACAAGCAATAAATTATTGTAATCTAAAAGCAGAGATGGAGTTACCAGAAGCGTTAGAGCACAGAGATTCCACTCATAGAAATTTGTGGGGAATAAGATCCCTTGCTCGCAAATGTTTGACTTGCTACACCTAGCACAAGGTGGCTATGCCCTGAAAGTAATGGATCAGAGAGAATTATAGAACTGCTGGTGATGGAACACTATTTGAGAAGTCTTCCTCCAGGGTTAAAAAAATGGGTGGGACAAAATGAACCAGAGACCCCAGATGAGTTGATTACGCTGACCAAAAGATACCTGGCCATGACTGAAATCTCACATTGCTCAACATGGGAGGCCTCCAGAACTCAAAGGCGGTCTTATATCCAGAAGGCTCAAACCAATAATTAGGTTTGAAAGACTGAATTAAGACAAGGAAACATGAATCCAGAATTTGGAAGCTCGTCCACTTCAAAACACCCCAGAAAGACTAGTTACTTAAAAGCCAAAGCAAAAGACGGAATCCAGTAAGCAAGATCAAGTGCTTTTATTGAGGTAAACTGCGCTCATAGAAGCCTATTGTCCAAACAAGGAAGAACCCATGCAATGTAACATGGGAGAACACCCATAAAACTGTAACCTGATCGACCTGATGGAGTGGCAGAAAAATGTCACCAACTTACCAAAACCATAAACGTTAATAAAGAAATCACAGCATTAATCGATTCAAAAAGTGCAGTGACTCTCTTTTCAAGCAAAATCATAAAGTATGGTGAAATAAACAAATCAAATAAGATAGGCATAAAATGTGTACATGGAACAGTGAATACCCTATAAGTACAGCAACACAGGAGGTACGTGGGAAAAAGATGATAATCACTGCGCCTGTAGTCACTAACCTGCCTCATCCTGTCGTGCTAGGCAGAAATGTCCCCAACCTTGAAAACCTCCTTCAAATGAACAAATGAGAAAACATTAAAAAAGCCTGAAGAGAAAACCCAGACTGCTCAAGAATCTATATGGTCACGTCTGTCATGTTTGGACAATGACCTGTTCTCTGAACCAAGGAAGGCATGGAAACAAAATGGAAAAGATGAAAAGCAAAAAACATTGCACAGAAATAAGGAGAAGAGGCTTTTAGTGGCCAGTCAGGCTGAGGAAAGAAAAGAGGCTGACAGAACAGGCCCTAATAATGAAGAAAGTACCAGTACAAGAAAATCTAGAGAGGAAGCGTTGACTCCAAAGCAGTTTTCCTCTTTAAACAATAATTTTGAAAGTGACCTAGCTTCTGAACCATTCCTACAGAATGTATGGAATGAGCTAGTAGAAGTAAACAGGTTACCTGTCCCTGGAAGAGAAAGGAAACAAGGACCATATTTCATTCTATGGAATAATCTGATATACAGAATTGTTTCTTTAGAGGAAAAGGCACTGGAGCAACTTCTAGTTCCTAAAACAGAGAGAAGGAAAGTCCTTGATATGGCTCATCGCAACCTACTTGGAGGACAACTTAGAAATGCTGAAACACTGAGAATTTTGAAACGCTTTTATTGGCCAGGCATATATGCCAAAGTGGCTCAGTGCCACATGACTGCAGCTAAACCTGAACTTCAGGTCCGTTGATACCATCACTCATAATTGAGGAGTCTTTTGAAAGGATAGTATGTATCTTATCGGATGTATAGAAAAATCTGCCAGAGGACACTAGTGATACTGGACTATTCTACAAGATAACCAGAAGCTATATCACTGCGTACAGCAACTTCAAAGAATGTGGCTAAAAACCTTATACAACTTTATTCATGGGTGTCCAAAGGAAATTCTGACAGATCAAGGACTACCCTTTGTGTCAAAGTTAATGAAGATATGTGCACTCTCCTACAGATTAAATCACTAAGAACCTCTGTCTACCACCTGCAGATGGCTTGATTGGTGGAACGATTTTTTAGGACCTTCTTAGAATTGTTGTTGCATGAGACAGGAAAACATGGGACCTACTTTCACCTTACTTGCTCTTTGTTTGAAGTACCTCAAGTCTCTGCTAGATTTATCCCTTTTCAATTTCTATATGGCCTCCATCCAAGAGGGATTCTGGATATACTACATGAAGAGTGGGAAGAGCAAACAGTGACCAGTGAGACAGTATGTGAAACATATGAGAGAAATAATTCCCCATAAGGAAAATGCCAAAAAAACATTAGCAAACATATTATAATGGCTGTGCACAAGGAGGAAACAATTAGCCTGGAGACAGAGTGCAAGTACTAGTACCTACAGCTAAAAGCAAGCTTCTGGCTGGATGGCAAGGCCCCTATATGATAATTGCAGCCATAGGAGAAGTAGATTACTAAGTAAGGTAACCAGAGCAAATATACCACATAAACCTGCTAAAACCACAGAGAGAGCAGATGGTAAATGTGGATATTACATGTTTGGCTGAATGGTCAGAAGATGTCCGTGAATGTACATGTATCTCAGGAAATGACCCCTGAAAAAAAAAAAATACTTATAAAATGTTGAACTGAAACACACACAGCCAGGTTACACTACATCCATTTATCACAATATCATCACTAAGCCAAGGGTAAGGATTAAACCCTATTGCATACCATAAGCAAAAAGAGTAGAAATTATGGCAGAAGTTTAAAAAATGTAGGACTTTGGTGTTAATGAAGAATCCCAAAGTTAGTGGTGTAATCCCATTGTTATGGTTCCGAAAACTGGTGTGTCTGTTACATTCGGCAGCAACTTCCGCAAACTAAAATCTGTGTCAGAATTTAATGCTTATCACATTCCTAGAGTGGATGAACTGAGTGGCTTAAGAAAGCCAGATTCCTAACAAGACTGGATTTGACAAAAGGATATTGGCAAATACCCTTAACACAAGATGCAAATAAAAAAACTGCATTTGTGACTCCAAATATCCTATTTCAGTACAAAGTCCTGTCATTTGGACTACATGGAGAGCCAGCGACTTTCTAGAGATTAATGAACAAATTATTACTTTGTCATTCTGAACATACAGCAGCTTACTTATAGTTGACGGTTAAATATTTATGTGTTTATATTATAATTATGGTTGACCCTGGGTGCATATATGTAAATGCATATGATTTTAGGGATAATAATAAGATACCCTGGAGGAATTATAAATGGTCCTGATTAAATATGCTTGTGTTTATAATTATAGGTGAACATTGCTGAATATTTATACATTCATATGATTATAGGTGAACCGACCTGAATATGTATACATTCATATGATTATAGGTGAACATGGCTGAATATGTATACATTCATATGATTATAGGTGAACCTTCCTGAATATACATTCATATAATAACTGACAATTGAGTTTTAATTATATTGGTCCCTGGCTTATGTCCCGTAAATGTCTATAGGAGACCTTGGCGAAATATGTGTTTGTATGAGACACTGACTATATATTTATATACTGTTCTACTATGATTCCCGGTGACCCTCTCTGAATATTAATACATTAATATGATTATAGGAGTACATATATATTATTAGAGGGGACCTAAATATGTAATTATTTATTGTATTACATAGGACCATGGCTGAATATGTGTATACCTATTTCAATGTAGGGGATCCTAGCTGATGATGTATATATTTGTATTATAATTATAGTGGGTTCTAGTGAATGCTAATATAATATTAAGAGGAACCTGGCCTAATATGTTTAGATTATATGAGTAAAAGTGATCCTGACTGAATATGATTACATTTATATGTAGGGAACCCAGTGGTGGCTGGTAAAATGTTAAACTGGGAGCGTAGAACAATTATATATATATATAAATATAAATATATATATATATATATATATATATACAACCATATAAATATCTGTCTATCTTTGTATCTATCTATCCATATATATATATATATATATATATATATATATATATATATATATATATATATATATATATATATACATATATCTTTCTATTATATATATACTAGCGACTTGCCCGTTAAAAAATGACGGCAATAAAATTGTAAGGCAGGTAATGCTGTTTGCCACAGAGAGATCCTTGTGTGCTCATTGCGAGGTTGGCGCTGAGCGCCTTTGGCGCTCATCACGTGGCTCACAAGGTGCTTATTGAGAGCCTCTGAGTATTTGTTGTTATCATAGGCGCTTTTGCGCTTATTGTAAGGTCTGCAGTGATCTGGTTTTGTCGCTTATTGCAAGGCTCCCCCGTGGTGTAGTTTGTGTCCTATGAGCACCGTTGGCACTCCTTGTGGGTGGCGCGGTGAAGGTGTTTGTGGTTGTTTGCAATAGTGTGGTGTTAATTTTTTTTGTTTTGTGTATATATTTTTTTATGCTAATTAATTAATTAATGAAATCAGAAATTAATATACTTTACCTGTTTGTAATTAATATATGCAGCAAGGAATGTGCTGAAGAGCTAACAATCTGTTTTGATGTTCCTGCAGCATATAATGTAGATTTGCAGTGTTGTTGAGCTGAGGTGTAAGTGTCAGCAATGTGTGCAGTGTGTAGTGTAAATAGGCTGCTTGCGCGAGGGGAAGCCGTTTGTGTAGCTGTGTACTTCCGCATTTTGGTTTGTGGTATTTTGCATCTTTAAGGGTTGCGTTGCCTCGTTTTCATTTTTTTCGTCGGACGGTTTTTCTTTCGCTTAGGGGATTTTCGAGTTTTTAAAATTTGTTAATTTGACTGAAATCAAGGCTCTTTAACTCTCATAATTACTCAGTCTTTATGCGTGATACAAGTGATCATGATATGTGTTTGTATTACATGCTCACTGCCCTCCCATAGATATATATAAATAATATGGCCCACCATCACATGCATTTAATATAAGTAATATCGCGGCGTGTGTAGGAGTAGCTATGTTGTAAAAATGTTGGTTATCGAGAAATGTCTGTGATTTGCACACACAGCAAGAGAGCTTTATAAATGCGCCGAAAAGGGGAAAATGGGTGCATGCATGCGTGTTGTGCACGTACTTGCACGGGCTCCTCCATTTTACTGCCCAGGGGCTCTAAAAAGGTAGATACGGGCCTGGGTGTTACAGAAAGTTTATTCACAACAAACAGAGCTCCCGATATGGTAACATGAAACAAAGAGGCTGATGAAGCTTTTAAGGATCAAAGTCTGAACTTTGCAGAGATGCAGTTTTAATTTTGGAAAATAATTCAGATTTTGGAAAATAATTCATACTGCAAACAGCAGTGGGTCTGGGTGCTGTATTATCACAAATGGTGGAAACTGAAGAACATCAGATCCTGTTTCTCAGCTGAAAACTGATGCACCGGGAGCAGAGATACTCAGTGGTGGAGAAAAAATGCCTGGCCATAAAATGAAGAACATCAGAGATATAAGATGGTTCCTGCCCCTACAACTTTTCAATTTCCAAGTCCTCCACATGGCTGACAATCAACATGGTAATGCAGAAGCATTATCCTGCATATACAGCCTCACAGCATTGGTCGCTCAACCCCATTGTGTTGACCTGAGGAGGGGGATCTGTGACAAGGGTATGTAAGGGGTATATGTGAGCTGCAGGCTCTGCTGAGCTCTCTTTCCCCAAGGGGATCATATGCTTTACTCCTGCAACAATAATTGACCCAGCAGAGCTCGGCCTTTAAAAGAATGGCTGCTAATTACCTAGAAGGGAGTTCAGTCTGTGCTGGGAAGACTCACAGACAGCCAACCTGCATTTTGAAGTTAAGACTTGCTGCAGTATGGACACCTGAAAGACCCAAGGATAAATGCTAGTATATTAATACAATTTATTAGACTATGTATTTTGTTTGGAGCGAACTTGGCACCGTGGAAACTCCATTAGCAGTGAAGTCAGAGCTTTAAAGTATAATAAGCCTTTTTTTAATGTTTTGTTTCATTTCTTATGTTTGATGTCACTGGCAATACAAATTTGAAAAGCATTTAAATGCCTCCTGTGTTCCTCAATTAAAAACACTGGAAACCAGGACACTCACCCAAAGGTAGAAGGTTACCTTGTCACAATATAGATATATATATATATATATATATATATAGATAGATAGATAGATAGATAGATAGATAGATAGATAGATAGAGATACTTTCACTAGCCCTTTAAATTATCAGGACTTTGTTTTCAGTTTCATGGATTTATTGCAATTTTATTTTCACTTTCAACATAAAACTAATCTACAATGCCTTCTGTTTTCTTTTTTTCTTAGGTATTCCTGGGATGATTGGATCAGTATGGTATGCAGTGGACGTCTATGTTGAGAGAGCAACACTTGTTTTACAAAATGTGTTCCTAGGAATTCACTATGAGTTTGGATGGTCGTGTTGGCTTGGAATGGCTGGCTCGACTGGTTGCTTTTTGGCCTCAATTGTTCTCACATGCTGTCTTTATATCTTCAGAGGTTAGTGAAATCTTAGTGCTATGCACAGAATAGCAATGTTAAAGGACGATTGTAGTACTCTAACAGCAAGGCATTGATCATCAATACACAAAATGATATTCAATGATTAGAAATAACAATATTCAACATTAAACTTACTTTCAAAATTCTGACTCAGGTACTGCAGGTCTCTGACCACTATAAGGTCAATAGGAGGAGACAGCTTTGTCTAGCAGACAGCTGCTAAATTTGTAGACACAGGATTATCCATTGGGACCACTGCACAATAAAAAATAAAAAATAAACATTTGCTTGGAAACTTTGAGTCTAACAAAAAGTACAATTAAGCAGGAAAAAAATGAATACAGCTAGTTTTGAATTAGAACAAATACATTTTGATACCTATGCTGGGCCCTGGGGGGAATCCTTGATACATTGGTGTAGGTTGTGTGTGAGAGGGTTGTTTACATTATGGCAGACATATGGTTGCATTTCCTGAAGCGAGGAATCTGCTTCTGGGTCAGTGAGGGAGAAGCTGTGTGATGACAATTTTAATCTTATCCATTTATCTTAACAAAGGCTCTCTGGTCCCTCCTTCCCCATCCATCTCTCCACTGATAGCCAAAGCACACACCCTCATGTCTTAGAACTGAGGAAGTGATGTAACAAACACAAAATCAATTCATGTACTAATAAACAGAGTTTTCAAAACTTTAGATTTTCCCAAAAGGCTGCTAATATTGTTAGTTTGATGCATACTTGACAAACAAGAGTCTTACCTCTTGAACTGCAGTGGTCCTTTAATGTAAATGATAAGATCTGAAAAATAGAAGATATAGACAATATTCACAACTTTTTAAAACATATTTCAGGATTAAGACATTTCCTCAGTGAATCCAACTACTTGGAGTGTGCCCAACTTTTTCTTTAACACAATAAAAGGCGCAGAACTTCAAACTTGTAATTAACACTTCTGCACCATACTCATGGATTGTTTTGCATTATCAATGTTTTAGCACAATATACAAGTACACCGGTGTGTTCTGAGTAAATAGTTGAGAAAAAACTCCATAGAATATGACCAGGTTCCTTCCTATTGCTTTTTGTCAGTAACCTTAGTGTGGGAGGAGACAAACACTACTCTTTCATGCTCCTTACACCATACCTAAAGTACTTATACATTTTAACAGAAGCCATAGGTAAAACATATATTAAATTATATTCTGTTCTTTCTTCAATTCTCTCATGACACTCTGCTCATTACATATTGTGTTTTTATACTTGTGGCAATTCTGATCATTTGTAACTGAGCGTACTTACTTTTTTTAGTCACGTCTCTCTCCATGACTACAAATTATTTTGGTGGTGCAGTTCATGGCTCTTCAAAAATTCAGATTTTCAAAAAAAAGGTGTATGCCCATGGGCTTACACAGCGCCTAGTATTGTTAGTTTGGTCCTTTCTTGAGAGTAAGTGTCTTTTTTATTGAACCACAGTGCTCCTTTAATAGGAATGTTATTAATGATCAATACATTTTTTTTTAAACTAGCTTGCCTTGTAGTTCTTTAAGACGAAATCTACTTCAATATTTCCTGTGCACTTATAATTACTAATTTATTTTTTATTAATTTTGCAAGGTGCAATGTGGTCATTAATTCTAACGAATAATTGTTTACAAGTAATATCTTATTGCAAATGACAGCTTACCAAAATATCTTCAAATATCTCTTTTTAGATACTGGCGCTTCTTTAAGAAATCAGAGATCTATTTATAAATATGGAAGGACAGCAACTGGTAAAATGTACGCAATCGACTCCAGGGTGTAACCTTTTTGGTCTAAAAAATGATGATCTGCTCTACATAAAATCAAGACTTCAATTGCAAAAATTAATTTCATTTGTATATGCTATTCCAAATGTATACAAATGGGACAATGTACAAATGTATCGTCTGTATGGTTGTCTTTTATAGAGACTTGTCAAGAAGAAGGCTAATAATGGACCCTGTATGGTGGAATCTTCTTTAAAATTGCCTTGCTGCATTTGTGTTTGATATTGTTGGAACCTTATATTCATATTATTAATCTGATATCAAATAATGAAAACTAGAATATATTGTATATAAGTAAATTGTATGAAAATTACATTAACCACTTTATTTTCACTGTAAAAAAATATGTGTATGATTATAGTATGACTTAGCTACATGTAGTCTATAGTTTTATTATTATCAAAAATGTGTTTTTCACTTGGAAAACTTTATAATGTACCAATTTTAATAGCATTTGCGGCAATAACACAATGAAGGAATATACATGTGTATTACTCTGTGAGAGATTCATAGGCGTGTGAGCACTTTGATCCTATAGAGTAAATACCTTCCTGAAGTGGAATGAACCTGATGAGCGTAAATGCAGATAGCATAAAGATATAGCTAAATATAACTAACGTAGACATTCACGTGTCCTAGCATTCTTTCCTGTTATATACAATAAGAGGATGTGTTCACAGGAAAGGTATGTCATATCAGCAAAAGCCAGGGGTGAATTATCCAGGCATGAGCAGCACATGCTTCATGTGGCTAACAGTGTTCATTAAAGGCATTGAGTATCATCAATGGAAAAAGTGGGATTTCAAGGTACATATTTACAGCCTTATTAAATTGCGATTTGGCCAATTGAATAGGGCTCTATATAAGCACATAGCATTTTTAGTTAGCAAGTTTTTAGTTAGTGAAGACCTTGCTTTTGGATAGAAGTTCACTAACTAAAAACTTCTGTAAAAAAAATATGCTCTGTGCTTATGTAGAGCCCTATTCAATTGGTCAAATCGCAATGTAATAAGGCTGTTAATGTACAGGGAAAGGCACAGTATTTTGATGTTTGTTTACACTGGAAGAATTATCCATATGCACACAAACCCCTAATGCAATGAATGCTCTAAATCTTGAGTAATGAGCAATAGCTTAGTAACATCTACATATTAAAAGCATAATTATACACATACACTTAACAGTAGGCCAACAAAAGAGATGGGATAACGGACCCCCATATCACCAAAAAGATCTTTCTTATTTCCAAGATTACAAATATTACTATTTAGCATATTGTTAAAAGGTTTAGTTCATCAAAGCAAACCTTATTGAACATTAATATTATCCTTTATTTATAACGCGCCAACATATTCCGCAGCGCAATACAGGGGTTAGGTACAAGTATAAACAATACCCCACAATGAAAATAATGGAAGACCCTGTTATTGAGCTTTCAATCTGATATACACTGTGCTTTCCCTAAAGCATCCCACAAGATTGAAAACTTGCAAACTTACATTCTAAAACAAATGCTGCATATATACATCTTCGCAGTACTGCTTAACATGCTGGTTATCATTCGGACTGACAATCCTTCATGTACTTTAAGGGGGTGTTCTGTATCCGATACAAGTTGTTATATGTCAAAATGGTCCAAAAGATCAGCAATCTACATACATACAGGAATGCTGAGGTTTGGAAGTACAAAGGCAGTGATGTATTGTCAAATTGTTGCATTGTCACTGTTTACAGTCTCAAGATCTACTGTTATATTTGTTGATCCTATTAGATGTTAACATGCAATCCAACACTTGCTACGAGTCTACAGTGGAATAGTTATGTTCATTCTGATCCTATCCCTCCTTGAAAGAAAAGTCCAGATCACATGTGTAAACACTTTCTGTTGTAAATAAAAGTGCAAACTAAAAGAAGATGATAGAACACTTTCCTCCAAATGTTCTGCGGTACAAAGTAAAAAATATTTTTTTCTATCAATGTGTGATTTATTCGTCCCATCTGCCCATCTGCCATGAGGTGCCCCTACCACAATCCCCCCCAGCCTGATTATTCAGGAAAAGTAAGTATAGGACGAAGGAATTGGTGGTGCGAGCTAATGAATCCATCCTGAACCACCAATTAGAAAGGCTCCTCCACTGCAGGTACTTGTAGGCAGGGGTGCAAATTCCCACAGATTAAATGAATAGGGGACACAAAAATAGCAAAAATTAAACTTAAAGCCATATGCAAGTGAGCTGGGTTATTAATGCATCTGATAGAAGAGAATGTATAGTGTCTAAAAAAAAAATGTTTCCATGAAAACATTCCAACATAAAGAGGTAAAATGTTAGCTTGAAGTTTGCTGAATTTATTGCATTTGCAAACTGTTTTCTCTCAATTTTAACACCCACTGAAATTCCCAGGGAATATTAGCATAAGTAATACATTGTATAGTTTTGGCCTGGGTATTGTACAGACCTGCTCAGTTAGCACTTGAAGTCTTCCCTACTGTGGGAAGACACATGATTTCGGACACTTTCCTTTCCTTTAGCCAGCAGCTTTTATATTGGGTAATTTTTTTTAATTAAGTACCTGATATGCGCAGTGTCATTGCTGGGGGTGTCACCCCCAGCACATTTTTTTTGTTGTTGTTGCAAGAAATGTTTGCATTTTTTCATGCAAACATGTTTTGCTAGGTGGGTTATGATGCATTCTACAGGATGTAAATACCTTTAATCATGCATTACCGGATTTGGAGCAGTATGTATCTCCCAGGAAAGCTTTGACCCAGGAAAGCTATGGAGCAGTATATATTACCCATGAAAGCTTTTACCCCTAATTTATTTTATATATACTGTACATAATAAGTTGGCATATAGACACCAGAGGAAGATCTGCCCCTGCATCCTGACCTGGGAGTAGAGTTGAATTATCCACCCCAGATTTTTTTTGAATACCTACGTCCATGCTTGAAGGGCACCAAAAGGGTATCCAAAGATAACATAGAAAGACCCTGACTGGCTACTTGAGACCAAGTGTCGGCAGGGCTGACACACTGGCAGGCAGTAGCAGATTATTAGAGCAGACTGACACTGTGGCAGACAGAAACAGGTAGCTGAAATAGACTGGCACACTTGGTAGTAAAGATAGCAAGCAGGCAGGAGCAAACTGGTAAACAGACAGACTGACACATGAGATAAAGTGATGGAAAGACTGCAGGCAGTAGCAGTTGACTGGGGCAGACTAGTATAGTGGCAGACAAAAACAACCAGCTGTAGTAGACTGGCAGATCAAGTGAAAATAAGACGGATACAAAGGTAGGCAGCAGCAGTTGACTAGGGCAGACTGGTACAGTGGCAGACAGAACCAAGTGACAACAAGGCAGACACAAGGGAGGGCAGTAGCAGTTGGCTGGAGCAGACTGTTACAATGGTGGATAGGATCAGATAGCTGGAGTAACTGGGTCATTGTCCACAACAACAAACAAGAGAACCTGATAGTATGAACACTCAAAGACACTAATATCAGGCTCAGGAGAGAGTCAGGTGCAGATTTAAGTGGTGAGCAGGACATTGACGGTTACAGGTCCAGAACATGCAATTGGTACTCTGCCTTTAAATGTTGTAGGAGGGGGCACAAATGCAAGGACCCAGGTAAGTTGCTGAAGCATGCCCGCAGTGTTGTGGAAGTGATGCAATAGGTTAGTTAGTCTGGTGGAAATGTGTGATCCTTACAATACCAGTATCCTCAGGACACCCAAGGCATACTTTATATTTAATTTTCAATTACATGATTCATTTTGTCACTAGTGCAAGAATCAAAATAAAAAAAAGATATTTTATTTTTAATAGTGTATTATACTTTCCTGCAAATGACATATAATTCAAAGACATTTATACTAGAACATAGCTGAAATTAAAAAAAATAATACATTGTTTCCATATGTATATAAAAATGCTCACAGGGACGTGCCTAAACAGAAGCATGGGAACAATGTTGAAAATGTGTCCCAGCCTAGGGTACTAAAAGGTTTCCAAATACATGGCACTCAAAGTGTTAATAGTATTTTGCTTTGAAGTTTGAGGTCATCTTTATTTTCAAATGGAAAAGGTCAAAGACACATGGTGTGAGGTACTTTTCGGGCAGAGCAATTAGCTATTTTTAACACTGCATACAATTTACTAAATATCCTTGGAATTAAAGTATTTTAGCCCAATTCAATTGATGTCATGAATCAGCCAAGGGCCATCTTGGATTTGGAACTGTTATCTGCCACATGTTATTGAACAGAAGGTTTTGGGCTCCCAGAGCCTCTGTTATAATGTAATATAGTCAGGGCAGAGTCCCACTGTTATTGTTATGCATTGAGAGAAGAGGCAGTTTACCACGTCACCACTAATAAAGTCATCATAACGCATTAAGTGGACTGACATGGGAAGTACTGCCTCATAACATGTGGGTTATAAAATGTTGTAGTGGTAATATCTGTAAATATATTGTATTGGAATGTTGGAGCCATGTTATGTGCAGTCATCCATATTGACTGCATATGTAACCTGAGTTGATCACCCATCTGCCTTCCAGCTATCACCTAAAGTAAACACTTGAAGTGATAGGAAGGCCAGAACAAAGGGGTCTGTACAGACATAGAGGCACCATAACCCCAGGGGGTCTACAGGGATTCTCACTCAGAGAATCAGGGCAAAGTCCAGAGGGCAGGGAGATGTTTCTCCCTTGAAAGTCATAGACCAAATGAATTAGGTAGCCACACCTAGTGGGCAGACCTGGGAGGAGTCTCATGGTTCACACGTAGGGACCCTGCCTGATTGGCCAGAGGCAGTTAGGGGCTGGCTAAAGGTAGCCCTTCCTGGTAATTTTGGATGCATGTTTAAAAGATAGTGTTTTTCCAAAATAAAGTGAGTTGAGAGATAGTTTTCACATAAACAAGGTGTGAGACTATTTCTGTGTGTTGTATCCTGACTTGGGGAGTGGTCTTGCTATGGGCCACTAAGTAACCTGGATCCAGTATTCTCTGTCTGTAGTTGTTGGGCCTTGCCCTCTTCAGAAGCCATATTTTGTGCCACAGAGAACAGGAACTACATGATTCTGCTGGGGTAGGTTTGAACTAGGTTCATATCAAGCCCCCAAGAAGAAGCAGATCGTGACATTTGGCTGGCAGCGGTGGGGATCTCTGTATAAAACACAGAAGGATGGCAGCTTATGAAGAGATGTCTGCAGCAGAGGAGGAGGAAGTGTCCAGACGGTATCAAAGATGGATGGAGGTAATGCCTGCAGGTTTTACTAAGGATCAGCAGAGGGAACTCCGGATACAAATCACACAGGAGGTAAAGGGGAACAGGAGAAGGGTAAGCAATGGCCCTGTCTCAGCTCCTGTGGAGGGGAAATGCTTATCCCCAGTAAAGATAGAGAATGTTCTGGTGACTGGAAAGGACTGTAGAGGAATGGGCCTTCTAAATAAATGGATGGCATTCCTGGGACTATGGCCAGGTCACAGGCTAATGGAATGGCTGGAAGAATTGGTATATGAGGAGGTCGCCCTGGAAGATCAATATGCTTATTGGGTTGGACCTGTTGGGATACATCATCATTTTTCTTTGGGGCTGGAAAAGGCACTTTGGGACATAGTACATGGGGATCCGGACTGTGGCTTGGGGACAGAGAAAAGAAAGCTGTGTCTGTTTGCCAAGCGCTGTCACATGCTGGGACTGGAGACAGGCTCTCATACAGCTAACTTACTTTGGCCTTTGATCCAACAGGAGCTACAGCTGGAGGTGGATTATATAGACTTACTGGATGAAGCATCCCTGGATGGTTGTTGGCCAGCCAGCTGGGAGGGCTAATGCCAGTCAGTCATGGAACAGAACCACCTAACAGGTACTACAGAGACCCAGCTAAATATTGCTGAGGCTGGGTCAGAAAATAAATGTATGGACTGTGGGGAGGGAAAGGAACTGGTTCTTAGCTACAGGGAACCAGGCCTCACACAGCAAGAGTGCCAGGGACACCAAGAGAGTGCCAGGGGCACCAAGAGCCAGACAGGGGCAGCAAGCTTGCCAGCCTTGGCAAAGGAGCCGTGGGTGCAGTGTGGCACCATAGTAGAGGGTGAACCAAGTGGGGAGATACCCTGGATAACCAATGTCCAGAGGCCCACTGGAACAGACACCGCTCCAAAGGCCCAGTTAAACCTGGAGGACTGGGATAAGGGTACCAAGCAAAAGGTCATAGAAGAAGAGGGTCAGCTGAGGGCCCCAAAGAACCGGCTGGGTGGGAATTGCGAGATTCCCCAGCCTGCATCAGAGAGACAGAGCACAGTTGCTCCACCAAGGGCAATAGAGGACAACCAGGAGGAGCTGTCCCAAGCTACAGATGTTCAGGAGGCAGCAGAAAAGGAGCACCCAGGTCTTAGCATCATCATGGATGCTGGAGGTCAGCACAGCCCGGTATGTACTTTTCTGCAGTGGGGGTGTTGTTGGCCTACCAACAGTAATATGATGTCTGGGGGGGGGGTAGTGGAGTGTCCCCTTGTGGTCCCATAGGCCCAGAGACTGTTTTAGGGACCCCAGCCCAGCTGTGGGGACTGGCTGGAGGGAAAGGGGTTGCTATGGGACAGGGTTTGTTTTATGGGGCTCCCAAAAGTACTGCTTTGCCTCAGAAGGGTGTATGGGTGCAACCCACTGTGTCCCCAGTGACTTCCATGCTGCTGCCAAGAAGAGAGAGATGGGGTCCTGAACTCTTTGGGTGGGGGTTGCATGGGAAGAGCAATTTCCTCTGTACAGTCAAGGCAAGACCACGCACTGGGGGAGGCTTTGACGCTACACCTTGGGACTGTGTGCGAACGGACTGGAACTGGCATAGCATACAGACGGCCTGGCCAAACCAGCAGATTCATGACAATCAGCGTAGCTGGGAAAATTAAGGATTTTCCCTGCACGCTTGGGGAGGTGTTGTCATGAATCAGCCAGGGGCCATCTTGGATTTGGAACTGTTATCTGCCACATGTTATTGAACAGAAGGTTTTGGGCTCCCAGAGCCTCTGTTATAATGTAATATAGTCAGGGCAGAGTCCCACTGTTATTGTTATGCATTGAGAGAAGAGGCAGTTTACCACGTCACCACTAATAAAGTCATCATAACGCATTAAGTGGACTGACATGGGAAGTACTGCCTCATAACATGTGGGTTATAAAATGTTGTAGTGGTAATATCTGTAAATATATTGTATTGGAATGTTGGAGCCATGTTGTGTGCAGTCATTCATATTGACTGCATATGTAACCTGAGTTGATCACCCATCTGCCTTCCAGCTATCACCTAAAGTAAACACTTGAAGTGATAGGAAGGCCAGAACAAAGGGGTCTGTACAGACATAGAGGCACCATAACCCCAGGGGGTCTACAGGGATTCTCACTCAGAGAATCAGGGCAAAGTCCAGAGGGCAGGGAGATGTTTCTCCCTTGAAAGTCATAGACCAAATGAATTAGGTAGCCACACCTAGTGGGCAGACCTGGGAGGAGTCTCATGGTTCACACGTAGGGACCCTGCCTGATTGGCCAGAGGCAGTTAGGGGCTGGCTAAAGGTAGCCCTTCCTGGTAATTTTGGATGCATGTTTAAAAGATAGTGTTTTTCCAAAATAAAGTGAGTTGAGAGATAGTTTTCACATAAACAAGGTGTGAGACTATTTCTGTGTGTTGTATCCTGACTTGGGGAGTGGTCTTGCTATGGGCCACTAAGTAACCTGGATCCAGTATTCTCTGTCTGTAGTTGTTGGGCCTTGCCCTCTTCAGAAGCCATATTTTGTGCCACAGAGAACAGGAACTACATGATTCTGCTGGGGTAGGTTTGAACTAGGTTCATATCAAGCCCCCAAGAAGAAGCAGATCGTGACAGGAGGGCAGTAGCAGTTGGCTGGAGCAGACTGTTACAATGGTGGATAGGATCAGATAGCTGGAGTAACTGGGTCATTGTCCACAACAACAAACAAGAGAACCTGATAGTATGAACACTCAAAGACACTAATATCAGGCTCAGGAGAGAGTCAGGTGCAGATTTAAGTGGTGAGCGGGACATTGACGGTTACAGGTCCAGAACATGCAATTGGTACTCTGCCTTTAAATGTTGCAGGAGGGGGCACAAATGCAAGGACCCAGGCAAGTTGCTGAAGCATGCCCGCAGTGTTGTGGAAGTGATGCAATAGGTTAGTTAGTCTGGTGGAAATGGGTGATCCTTACAATACCAGTATCCTCAGGACACCCAAGGCATACTTTATATTTAATTTTCAATTACATGATTCATTTTGTCACTAGTGCAAGAATCAAAATAAAAAAAAGATATTTTATTTTAATAGTGTATTATACTTTCCTGCAAATGACATATAATTCAAAGACATTTATACTAGAACATAGCTGAAATTAAAAAAAATAATACAATGTTTCCATATGTATATAAAAATGCTCACAGGGACGTGCCTAAACAGAAGCATGGGAACAATGTTGAAAATGTGTCCCAGCCTAGGGTACTAAAAGGTTTCCAAATACATGGCACTCAAAGTGTTAATAGTATTTTGCTTTGAAGTTTGAGGTCATCGTTATTTTCAAATGGAAAAGGTCAAAGACACATGGTGTGAGGTACTTTTCGGGCAGAGCAATTAGCTATTTTTAACACTGCATACAATTTACTAAATATCCTTGGAATTAAAGTATTTTAGCCCAATTCAATTGAGCAATTGTAAGTTACTGGAGCCCGTAGGTGAGGGCGTAATTTATTTTGCTATGAAATTGCGGGTTTTTTTGCGAGCCCGGTAATACGGCTTGTATACTGTGAGATGCAGGCTTCGAATTGAATTGGGCTCTTTGTTTTTTCAATAGCTACAACAACAACAACAACATGCAAATGGGCTTTACCATTTATTAAAAAAAAATACTTACACAGCTACAAATGTGTGAATGCTTGGCACACAAGATACAAGTCTATCCAATGCTTCCTTCAAGAACATTAGTTTTCTAAAACACACTTATAGAGAATATGGGGAATATGTAAATTGCTGATAATGTACAACTAAATATGTATATATATATATATATATATATATATATATATATATATATATATATATATATAGTAAATAAAAAGTATATCTGTGTTCACACCTTGAAGTTAGCAAAATGTCTTATCATTTCTGACAGTTGAAAATTAGGGTGAACACCCCCTCCAAACCCAGGCTAAATTAGCTTAAAATTAATCATTAATTTTGGCCAATCAGGAGAAAGCAGAGGCTACCTTTGAATAAAACTAGAGGGTTCCTGTTTGTGCTGCAAAGCAGCCTGGGATATGTAGTGTGGTCCATGTTAGAAGGTGGCTATGATAGCAGCACAGCACAGACAGGAGGCAGCAGGGAGTCAAATCCCAGCAGTTACTTAGGGGCTGACATCAGTGCACTCCTATTGGCTGAGGAAGACACAGCAGGTGAATAATGGGTTAAATGGGTAAATTGATCCCCTAATACTGCATGCTGATTGGGTGGGGATCGGGGGCCTCTGTAGACACACCTGGGTATCAACAGAATAATTAGAGGGATTTTTAGATATTAATAAAAATAAAATGTTTTATGAAATGTATACATAAATAATGCTTTTTGCATAAAGAGTGCAAAAATGTAATAACCCAGGAAACTTGGATATGCCATTAACTATACTTTAATGCAGTTTATACATATCTATATACGTGTGTGTGTTATCAGGCACTCTGGGGTAATAAACTCACCTATATCACTGGCTAGAGCTGACTGTGTCAAACAGCTTTGTTTTTCTGCCCATCCTGCAGATACAGCGGCTGCTTTGTCTTGCAGGCTGTCCCTGCTCAGTTAGCACCCTACATTAGTCTTGTGGGTGGATTTCACAGTATCTAGATTATTGTAGTGCAGCAAGCTTGGTAATCATTAGCTGCTCAGGGGAGGCTGTGCATGGTGGGCAAAAACACTGTCGACTGTCAATGGAGCTCAATCAAAAGTTAAGTAAAAAGACTAAAGGGCTATATAAGACATCACCTAATAGATATTTGAATACTTCTCATAGACCAGAAAAAGGGCGAGGGGCATAGGATGCAACATTTACACTGAGCACTCTGAGCAGCAATCGTACATTCTAGGCGGTGGGTTGGAGGCAATTGCCCCTGGGCCATTTAACATTCGACAATGGTGGGTTTGGCAGTGTGTCAATTGGCTCCCGGATGTGCATAACAATATGGAGATATGCCATCAGTGAGCTACCACTCATCACTTGTAGACAGCTGTCCACTCCCGGATCCTGATTGGCAGATATAGCTGTGTGATATATGTGGTTGTGACTCGCAGGCAGTCAGCATGATGGAGTAAACTCTAGTTGTCCTCAGGAGCTATTGGATGGCTTCTGTGACTCTGTTTTATTACTATCGTCATTTTATATGGTCCTGCTTGTTGAGACCACTGTACAAGCAGGTAAGCAGTGAAAATGAGAAAGACATACTGATCTGGCAGGAGGACTTAGCTCATCTGAGGTGTTTCTCCCTATGGATCATGAACACATACCTCCATGATTGGCGAGAGAGGGACACATACTCTGGAAAAAGATGCAGTATTAGGTAGTGTTATCTCCGTTATTTATGACATTTTAGTAGTTTATATGTTAGATATACACACAGTTTGTTCACCCTGCTCCATAATAAAAGAGTCAGAGGCACTCAATCTGACAACGAACAACACCTATGTGTATTTGTTCTATAGGCCTGGTTACCTACTCAGAGAGCAGCTTCTTTTAGCTCACTTGTGTCCTTCACAGGGAGAATATCCATCTGGTCTCACACAAAAGAGTGATATAGCCCTGAAATGCTAGGCAATTCTACCCTGAACAGGAGATACAGCAAATCCCAGATGTATGTTTTGGCCTCTCCTGGGCCCTGTCAGTGAGGTGCAGCTGCACAGTGAGCAAGGAGTCCATATCTGGACCCCCCTATGACTCTTAGGGTGTGAAAAAACTAAACAAAAACAGATTAAGGGGTGCTAAATCTGAGAACTAACAACACATAGTTACAAAGTTACATAGTTGCATAGTAATTGAGGTTGGAAAAAATACATTTAGTCCATCAAGTTCAACCTTTTAAGATCTCCTCTGATCTGCAATATGCAGATTAGTTGTTAATTGAACCAGAGGAAGGCAAACAGAAAAAAAAACAATCGTCTGAAAAGGGAAAAAAATGAATTCCCTTCCTGACCCCAAATACTGGCGATCAGATTCCTTTTCTGGATCAATACTCTCTCTCTAATTAACAAGGATAACTCTGAATGCCCGTTTTAATTAAAAAATATCCATTTTTTTTTAAAGTTATCTATTGAATCCACTGTCACCACTTCCTTTGGTAGAGAATGCCTCAGATTAACCAATCTTCCTGTGAAGAACCATTTTCCCTCTTTAAGGTGGAATCTTTTTACTTCAAACATCAAAGGATGTCCTCTTGTCAGTTGAAAACCTCTTGGCACAAAAAGTTCACTTGACAATTCTTTATACTGACCCTGGATGTTTTTATATAAGGTAATCATATCTCCTCTTAGACACCTTTTATCTAGAGAAAATATGTTTAATTTGGTTAGTCATTCTTCATAACTTAGCCCCTCCATTCCCCTTATTAGTTTTGTTGCCCTTCTCTGTACCTTTTCCAGCTCTAAAATGTACTTTTTATGGAGTGGTGCCCAAAATTGTACTCCATATTCCAAATGAGGGCATACTAGAGATTTGTATAGTGGCAGATTTATATTTGCTTTGCTTGCTTCTATACCCTTCTTAATACATGCTAATATTTTACTTGCCTTTGCAGATGCTGCTTGGCATTGAGCACTGTTACCTAGGTTTTCCATAAGTACTCCCAAATCCCTTTCAATATCAGATACCCCTAGATTTGCTCCATTAAGATTATAAATTGTATGGCTATTTTTCCTTCCCAGATGCATAACTTTACATTTATTCGTATTAAATCTCATCTGCCATTTAGATGCCCATTCCTCTAATTTATGTAAATCCCTTTGGAGGGAAAGTACATCATTATCTGATTTAATTACCTTGCATGACTTTGTTTCATCAGCAAAAATGGGGGCAGTACTTTCCAGTCCCACTATGGCATTAATAAATATGTTAAAAAGGAAATGACCTAATACTGAACCTTGAGGAACCCCACTTACCACATTAGTCCAATATTCCATTTAACACAGCCTTTTGCTTCCTGTCTTTTAGCCAGCTCTCAATCCATGAGCAGATATTTATTGCAATTCCTGTATCCCTTAGTTTGCACAATAGTCTTCCATGTGGTACTGTATCAAAAGACTTTGCAAAATCCAAAAAGACTACATCCACTGAGTTGCCTTTATCCAAGTTCCTACTAACCTCTTCATAGACTCTAATTAGATTTGTTTGACATGAGTTATCCCTCATAAATCCATGTTGACTCCTACTTATAATCCTTTTCAAATAGACATATTCTTGTATATTATCCCTTACTAACCCTTCTAAAGGCGTTCCCACAACAGAACTGAGGCTCACTGGTCTCTATTTGCTCTTGCTCCCTTCTTAAAGATGGGTATAACCTCTGCTTTTCATCAGTCATCTGGTGGAGACCATGTGTTGAGTGAATCTTAAAAAATTAGATATAATGGTTTTTCCACCAGGACCTGGGGCTTTAATAACATTTATTTTTTCCAACCTCTTTTGGATTTTTTCCTGTGTTAACCAATTATTTGGTGAAGGTAGTGTAGCCCCATTATGTTGCAGTGTCCAGACCTTGTGTGTTAGTAATGCGGCAGGCAGCGCCAGCAGCAAAACTGCAATTGGCCACTAGATGGTGCTGTCGCTGGAGCTGTATGCCTGGATAGATAGAGTGCTGAAGGATACAGGGGCATGAAGTGATAAGGAGAAGAAGGTGAGAGCAGCACAACACAAAGATCAGTGGAGGGAATAGGGAGAGAGGGATCACGTAAAGGAAGGAAAGAGGCAGGTGGAGAATATGAGGGTGGGAGGGAAGAGAGGAGGAGGAGAGACAATCAGGGCAGACTGGGAGATGATAGAGAGGGAGGAGAGAAGACACAGACTAGGGGGGAAGGAAGGACCAAGATAGACTTGTCTCGGAGGGGAAGAAAGCAGGAAAAGGGACCCACAAAGGAGCAGGCAGCAGCAGGCAGAGTGGTGACATTGGGAGGTGCACAGGACACACTGCCCTGCTATTGGGATCATGTGCTCTTAGAGAGGCTGCTGATACCACTGGGAGTACAGGCTGGAGACTACTGAGGGCTGAGAGTGCAGGCTGAGGACTACTGAGGGCTCGCAACTTTATGTGTGTGTGTGCTGGGGAGAGTGCTATGGAGAGGAGTGTGGCATAGAGGGCTGAGAGAGTGCAAGAAATAAAAGTCTGTGTTATAGAGAGTGCCGGGTATAAGCTCCAGTGACAGCGCCATTTAGTGGCCAGCAGCAGTTTTGCTAATAGAGCAACCCTATTCTGGTGTTGTTTGTTCTCAGATTGAGTGTCTCTGACTCTTTTTGTTTAGCTTTTCTCACCCGAAGGGTGATAGGGGAGCAAGATGTAGATTCCTTGCTCACTGTGCCTTAGGCAGTGCAGCTACACCTCACTGATGAGACCCATGAGAGGCTGAAATGTATGTCTGGGGTTTGTTGTTTCTCCTGTTCAGGGTAGAATTGGCTGGTATTTCGACGCTGGATAACTCTTTTGAGTGACACCAGACTGATATACTATAGGATATTTTTGAAGGACACTGTCTTTGAGCATAAAATCAAACATACACAGTGCTTTCACTAAAGCACTTAGTAAGATGCAAAACTTGCAGACTTATAGCCTTATTAAATTGCGATTCGGACAATTGAATAGGGCTACATATAAGCACAGAGCATATTTTTTTTACGGACGTTTTAGTTAGTAAAGACCTTGCTTTTGGATAGAAATTCACTAACTAAAAACTCCTATAAAAAAAATATACTATGTGCTTATATAGAGCCATATTTAATTGTCCGAATCGCTATTTAATAAGGCTGTTACAATCTAAAGGGTAAGGGTGAGGTATAGAAGGATGATAGATGTGTTGTGTATATTAAGGGAGAAGGTATTACGCTTCTTTAAACAGATGTGTTTTTAGTGAGTATTTGAAGGTTTTGAGGATAGTTTAGTGGAGCGAGCCAAGGAGTTCCAAAGAATAGGCACAGCACAAAAAAAGTCCTAGAGGTGGGAGTTAGAGGAGGTGATAAGAGAGGAGGAAAGAAGAAGGCCATTAACAGGCGGTTGGGGGACTATTTAGAGACCAGAACAGCAATATAAGAGGATGCACTATTGTGGAGAGTGTTATGTGTTAGGGTCATGATTTTAAATTTTATTCTGGTGGTTATGGGAAGTCAGTGGAGTGACTGACAGAGGTCCTGCAGACACTGAGCATTGAGTATGGTAGATGAGTCCAGCGTATGCGTTCATTATGGATTGGAGTGGAGAGAGACGGGTGATGGGGAAGCCAGCAAGGAGAGAGTTGCAGTAGTCTAAGCAAGATATGATGAGAGGGTGGATTCGAATTTTAGCTGTTTCTTGTGTAAGATAGTGATGTCGTTTGGCAATGTTTTTAGGTGATAAAGAAGATTTTGTTATGGATTGTATGTGAGAAGTGAAATAGAGGGCAGGATCCAGTAGAACCTCAAGACAACGGTCCTGGGAGATGGGTGTGATAATGGCATTGCCAACAGTGAGATATATATGTGGAGTGAAATCTGCAGTAGAGGGTGGAAAGAATAGGAGTTCAATCTTTGACATGTTGAGTTTGAGTTAACGAGCAGACATCCAGGAGGATATTCTAGAGTGGCAAATAGCCGCTTATGCTAGAAAAAGGGGGTTAGATCTGATGCTGAGAAGTCATCTCCTACTCAATGAGGCGGTCAATCTCCATCTTAGATTAATAATGCACTCTAAATTTACTTCAAAAAGAATTAAACACTGCCAGGCGTGTGATATGTAGTACTTTTCAGGTATGATGTAAATACATTTACCAAGGCACAGCTAACAGTTTTAATAAACTTATTGTAGAAGTTCATAGCAGCTATTTCATTCATTTATGTATTATTTGCAATACAGGAAGAAATCATCCTCAGGCACACTGCATGAATTAATAAATATGTGCAATTATTTAGTTATCACATCATCTCATACTCCTCAAAGGCACTTCCAAGAGCTTGTGGCAGCTTCCTGAAGGAGAATGAGTCATTATCTGCATTGGGAGTTAATCTGAGAGACAAGATACCGTAACTAAGAGAATCCTGTGCCCCTTAAGTAATAATTAATGAAGTAATAAGGAATGGCCTAAAACAGAGTAGCAATATAAATGCAAACACTAACCTGCTTGGATGTAGCACATACACACTGTTTAAAGCTAATATTTCAGAATATACATTAAATAAAACCTAAAGGATTCAAAGAAAATCAGGCATACAGGCATTTCTACCATTGCTTATTTATTGATGTGTTCATTCAATGCAGGTATTTAAGATTTCAAGAGGAAATCAATAACACATTTCATGCCCAGAGATGCTTGCAAAACACTGTGTTTCCCTGATTAAAACAATACAATATATCAAGAAATGAAAGAAAACTTCAGAGAAAAAGGTACAACATAAGAAGACATTCTCTGAGGCTAGAGAGCTATTCCCACAAGAATATGAAGAAATACTTCTTTATGTGAATAGTATATAAATCACCAAAATGCTAGGATTTCAGAATGATTATAAAAGGGTCAATCTAAATGACAGATACATCGATTGCACTGCCGTCTCAGGAGCGATATCCTAAAATCCCAACCTTTTAATGGCACTTGGGATCATCAGTAAGCCTGTTACTGTACTGAAAAAATTATTGTCAGAGTTGGCATTTCTAAAATATCCACACAGAGAATATACAGCTGTGCACTTATTGGAGGTAAGCCATTTGACCCTGTTACTAGAATTATTCTTGTAAGGTTCTTTATTGAAACAGACCATCTTAATCCTACATTTAGTACCACTTTAATCAGGAAGAGGAGAGGGATGGGAGCCAAATTATTGTGATCTTTGGTCAACTGATATGATTATGCTTGATGAACCTTATCATCCTGTTTCACTCTGACTATATTAACTAACAATATGAGACGTGCACTAAAACCCCCTCAATTTATCAGGGTTCTGATGCTTGCAATGTTACAAAAATTGTACTTTAATGTTCTGACTTCAAAGATTAATTCAGGCTGAATTAGTGAAATCCTTAGTAAAATATGTTATTACTTTGATCCTAATCGCTTTGGCTTCACAATAATGAAGCTATGAAAATCTGAAGTGTGTTCTCTAATTGTTACTTAATCTCCTGTTTATGAACATTGCAGGTAATCTGCCAAATGCAGCAAGGCAGCGAGCACTCAACAGGGGATGAGGCTGTAATTACAAATCCTGGATGTGCATTTATTCACAGCATGGCAATCAGCGGCTAATCTGCATTAATTGTCTTTATATATCCTACTTGCTTTTATATGGATTTCCTGGTTCTTCATGTAAAGTACCAAATAGGAATTAAATTGTTACTTACTCGTAAAAGTGACATGGAGATATATAATGGTTAATTACAGACTGGTGGTTTTGTTTGCCTGTCATTTGCCAAAAAAAAAAGGCACAAAAAAAGTCTAAAACAGTACATGCTGCAAATACCAGGACTCAAATTCTAGATCGGGATACCTATGGACATCATCTAGATTAGATCTAGTTATAATTTAGCAAACAGGGTGGCATGAGACACTGGTAGAGTAAAGCTCTGGAGATGTAGGCTTGGCTCAGCCTTACAGCCTTATTAAATTGCAATTTGGCAAATTAAACAGGGCTCTATTTAAACACATAGGGCCTCATTCAATTGCGATTTGGCCAATTGAATAGGGTTCTAAATAAGCACATAGCATACTTATTTGAAATAAGTTTTTAGTTAGTGAAAGCCTTGCTTTTGGATAGATGTTTACTAACTAAAAACTTCTTTAAAAAATATATGTTATGTGCTTATTTAGACCCCTATTCAATTGGCCAAAATAGCAATTGAATGAGGGCCATAGCATATTTTTTTACAGAAGTTTTTAGTTAGTTAAAAGACCTTGCTTTTGGATAGAAGATCACTAACTAAAAACTTCTGAAAAAAAATATGCTGTGTGCTTATATAGAGCCCTATTCAATTGGCCTAATCACAATTTAATAAGGCAGTTATTTCCCAGAATGTTATGCTGGTAAGTCTCACGTGAAGGATGGCAGCACGAATGGAAGAACACAATTTGAATGAGAATTACTTCAACAAGGAAAATGTTCATTAAATAAACCTAGTTAGATCATCTATATAAATGTCTTGTATAAATGTTTGGGTAAGAGCAAAGAATGTGGTTAGATCCTTGCAGCCTTATTAAATTGAGATTCGGCCAATTGAATAGGGCTCTATATAAGCACATAGCATATTTTTTTTAGAAGTTTTTAGTTAGTGAAGATCTTGCTTTTGGATAGAAGTTTACTAACTAAAAAAATATGCTCTGTGCTTATATCGAGCCCTATTCAATTGGCCGAATCGCAATTTAATAAGGCTGTTGATTCAGATCAAAGAATGTTGTTTAATAGTTGGTTATGGATGGAGAATATAGTTTAATACTGGTGCAAGAGCAAACAGTGTAGCTTAATTTGTGGGTTAAAGCAAAGACCCAAATGTAATCCATTGAGTGAGAAGGATGACTTCATGTGTAATCTGCACACAGGTGCAGTTTTGGGTCCCCTGTGTCACCTTCTGCAGGAGAAAGCTAAAATATAACTCTAATATCTCACGCTTGCCTTGAACATATTGTGAGTTAATCATGGGATTATACCTAATAGAGCTAAATAAGAAAAGCTATTCAGGAGCATTCCAGAGCTTACTACCCAAATATATATATATATATATATATATACTTTATTAATTAAAAAATGTTTCTTCTGTATTTTCTATTAACCAAATGTAATTGTTAAAACAAACATGATGTTTTCACAGCAGGAGCGTCACCCTATGTTTTTATGGTATGGAAATATACAGTGTCTTGCAAAAGTATTCACCCCCCTTGGCATTTTTCATTGTTTGTTGCCTCACAACCTGGAATTAACATGGATTGTTTGAGGATTTGCATCATTTAATTTACAGAGCATGCCCACAACTTTGAAGATGTTTTTTTATTATTATTATTATTATTATTGTGAAGCAAACATCAAATAGGACAAAATAACAGAAAAAGTCAATGTTCATAACTATTCACCCCCCTAAAGTCAATACTTTGTAGAGCCAGTTTTTGCGGCAATCACATCTCCGAGTCGCTTTGGATAAGTCTCTATGAGCTTCCCACATCTTACCACTGGGATGGTTGCCCATTCCTCCTTGCAAAACTGCTCTAGCTCTTTCAAGTTTGATGGTTTGCCCTTATGAACAGCAATCTTTAAGTGACCACAGATTTTCTATTGGATTGGGGTCTGGGCTTTGACTTGGCCATTCCAACACATTTACATGTTTCCCCTTAAACCACTCAAGTGTTGCTTTAGCAGTGTGTTTGGGGTCATTGCCCTGCTGGAAGGTGAACCTCCCTCCTAGCCTCAAATCACGCACAGAGTGGTACAGGTTTTGCTCAAGAATATCCCTGTATTTAGCATCATCCATCTTTCCCATAACTCTGACCAGTTTCCCAGTCCCGGCTGCTGAAAAACATCCCCACAGCATGATGCTGCCACCACCATGTTTCACCTTGGGGATGGTGTTCTTTGGGTGATGTGATGTGTTTGGTTTGCGCCAGACATAAAGTTCATTGTTAGTCTCATCAGACCAGAGCGCCTTCCTCCATACATTTTGGGAGTCTCCCACATGCTTTTTCGCAAACTCAAAACGTGCCATTTTGTTTTTTGCTGAAAGTAATGGCTTTCTTCTGGCCACTCTGCCATAAAGCCCAACTCTATGGAGCGTACGTCTTATTGTCATCCTATGTACAGATACTCCAGTCTCTGCTGTGGAACTCTGCAGCTCCTCCAGGGTTACCATAGGTCTCTGTGCTGCCTCTCTGATTAATGCCCTCCTTGCCTGGTCCGTGAGTTTTGGTGGGCGGGCGTCTCTTGGCAGGTTTGTTGTTGTGCCATATTCTTTCCATTTGGTCATGATATATTTGATGGTGCTCCTGGGGGTCATCAAAAATGTGGATATTTTGTTATAACTAACCCTGACTTGTACTTCTCAACAACATTGTCTTTTACTTGTTTGGCGAGTTCCTTGGTCTTCTATTTCTAAAAAAATAGTTTTATGTATATATTTTTCTCATTTCACTTCACCAACTTAGACTAATGTGTTCTGATTCATCACATAAAATTAAAATTAACAAAACATTTGGTAAAAAATCAAGGGTGGGGGGGGACTTTTGCAAAGCACTGTAACTACAGCAGCAATGTCACAACCTGTATGTTGAATGGGGTATGATAAGAGCCTATTGCCCAAACCTTTCCCCACAGGTGTGACCGGTTTGTTTTACCTCTGTACAGCAGGAAGAACTTTCAGCCCTTAGGTTTGACTGAGAGATGTCTGTGGTCTTGTGTAGCATAAGGATCTTTCTAAGTTCTGAAAAAAACTTACTCCAGCAAACAGAATTCCCAGCATCAATAATGAAATTCACATTTTAATTATGTGAACCAGTATGACAACTTTATTACTGAAACCATCAGAATTTTTTTTACCACATTCTAGCAACAACAGACCAATCTAAATGTGCATCCATGGGTACAATCAATCCTTGTAGCTCATGATATCAGCCCTGCCTACTAGTCTAAGACAATCACCCATTGTTTTCCCTTTCCATTGAAGTATTCTTGGTAGGGGGCAATTACATACAATAGGCCTGGAGACACCAGTCTGAGGCTTGTGATACATAGAGAGAGATACTGGTGTCATGTGACTCCTAGGGGTCAATTATCTCCCGATCTTGTTAATAAGGGATTGGTCCATTACTATAAAACTTTGGGCATATACAATATTTCTCTTGTAAGTGCTAGCCCCGCCAAAGCACAACACAGACATACATCCCATCACTCCCATCATGTTCATACGAACACCCCAACTATAAACATGGGTACCACAGTATGGGTCCAGTGGCACCCAGGCAACTTTAAGCAGGCATAACAAGGAATAACACATCACAACATCCCCAATGTTAACCCATCTCAGTGGGCCCCTTTCCCCTGGCACAATAAGCCTAAATTATAAGGCTGGGGGCATCAGTCTTGTAAGGTATTGCACAGCTGGTGCCTTGGCATGCTTCAGCCATGACAAGCAGTATAACCATTTACAGTGCAAAGTTCATAGGAATATGCCTGCAATATCACACACTGTAAGTCAGTGGTCCAAGCTAGGTGATCCTGTTCAAAAACTCAATTTTGCATGGGGCTCAACCAGAATGAAGCTCAGTCTGTACCACAAACTCATAGCAACAAAAAAGAAGACCGTTTTTCCTTTATGTCTGACTTCACTCCAGCATAAAAAGATTATAGTTTACAGCCAATGTATTTCTCTATTTTGGTTGCCAAAGTTCCTGTGCTTTAGGACTTGAACTCCAGGTATCCTGTGCACATCAAACAATTTTGGGCAGGCGTGCCTGTCATTATGTCCCTATGTAGGGGTGCATGCATTTATCCCAACATCAGCATATCTTCTTCTGGGCTGTACCTGTAAAGCCTAAGGAGGCCTTGTATATCCAGAGTTAACTAGAAGTTCCATGAAACGTATCCCTCAACAACAATATAAAAACAAGGGATTACATCACATATTATAATTGTCAAACTGAGATTCGTCATCACGCTTGCGAGCCTCGTGTAGCGAGGCGAGACGTTGAAGCACAGAAGTCTTCCGAACTCAGAGTACTTAGCCGATGAGCACCAAAGGAGCTCATCAGCTGCGAGCCTCGCATAGCGAAGCGAGCAGTTGAGGCACTGAAACTCGGAGCACTTAGGTGATGAGCTCTGATGGGGCTCATCGCCTGCGAGCCTCACGAAGCGAGGCGAGCAGTTGAGGCATTGAAAGATGCAGGACTTAGGCAGTAATCAGAGGCGAGCAGTTCAATTTAAAAATAAAAAAAACTGCACACACAACACGGGGGGACAGCCAGGACATCTGGGAGTGAGGTTGCATGCAAATTTAAGCCGAATTTGCAGAGTTTCGGCACTCCAAAATCGTCTAAGCGAGAGAAAAAAATAGCGGCCGCAAAAAATGCCCCCAAACTACGCAAAACACCGCCAGACGCGTAACACTTTACGCAGGAATGTACGAGGTACAAAACACACTTAGAGAAAAAACAGAAAATGCTCGAGAGCCGCGTAACACATAGACGATTGCCGCCATTTTACAACACTAATTTGCAACTAATAACATTACAAATCTAAAAGGGCGATTTACCCGACTAAATAAATGGTTTGGCCTTGCGCATGCAGCCTATTTATACTGCACACTTGGCACATTGATGACACTTTATCCACGTCACACACGCGTCACATATGCTAATGACGTGACGTCACATGCGCGACACTTCATTAGCACATATTGGGTGCCGGCACCCGGTATATGCTAATGACGTGACGTGACGTCACATGTGCGCCACGTCAAGACGCCGGAAGGAGCGGAGGCCAGAGCAGAAGCTTCAGATGCAGGTAAGTGAGGGGAAAGGGGGGGTATTTAGAGGGGTAGAATGAGGAGGGGGTTTAGAATGAGTGGGGCTTGAGGATGAGGAGGGGGGAGGGAAAGAGACACGGGTGGGTAGAGAGACACGGGGGGGTAGAGAGACACGGGGGGTTAGAGAGACACGGGGGGGGTTAGAGAGACACGGGGGGGAGAGTGACTTGAGTATAAGCCGAGGGGGCCCTTTTTAGCCTTAAAAAAAGGGCTGAAAAACTTGGCTTATACTCGAGTATATACGATAATTCATTAAGTAATTAATTAATTAATTAATTAATTATTATTATAAAAATATATATATATATATATATATACACCGTATATACTCGAGTATAAGCCGAGTTTTTCAGCCCTTTTTTTAAGGCAAGAAAGGGCCCCCTTGGCTTATACTCGCGTCACTCTCCCCCCGTGTCTCTCTAACCCCCCCTTGTCTCTCTAACCCCCCGTGTGTCTCTAACCCCCCCTTGTGTCTCTCTACCCCCCTGTGTCTCTTTCCCTCCCCCCTCCTCAATCTAAACCCCCCTCAACCCCCCTCCTCCACCTAAACCCCCCTATATACCTCCCCCTCTCCCCTCACTTACCTGCTTGGGTGTTTAGGTGGAGGAGGTGGTTGAGGGGGGTTTAGGTTGAGGAGGGGGGTTGGGGTTGAGGGGGATTGAGGGGGGAGGTTGAGGGGGGTTGAGGTTGAGGAGGTGGGTTGGGGTTGAGGGGGGTTGAGGTTGAGGAGGGGGGTTGAGGGGGGTTGAGGTTGAGGAGGGAGGTTGAGGATGGGGGGTTGAGGATGAGGATGGGGGGTTGAGGATGGGGGGATTGAGGAGGAAGGTTGAGGAGGGAGGTTGAGGATGAGGAGGGAGGTTGAGGATGAGGGGTTGAGGAGGGGGGTTGAGGATGGGGGGTTGAGGAGGGGGGGTGGTTGGGGTTGAGGGGGGGTTGATGTTGAGGAGGGTTGAGGTTGAGGAGGGTTGAGGTTGAGGAGAGGGTTGAGGTTGAGGAGGGGGTTGAGGATGAGGATGGGAGGTTCAGGAAGGGAGGATGAGGATGGGGGCTTGAGGAGGGGGTTGAGGATGGGGGAGTTGAGGAGGGAGGTTGAGGAAGGGGTTGAGGATGGGGGTTGAGGAGGGAGGTTGAGGATGAGGAGGAGGTGTTGAGGAGGGCGGTTGAGGTTGAGAAGGGGGGTTGAGGAGAGAGGATGAGGATGGGGGGATTAAGGAGGGGGTTGAGGATGGGGGGTTGAGGAGGGAGGATGAGGAGGGAGGTTGAGGAGGGGGTTGAGGATGAGGAGGGAGGTTGAGGATGAGGAGGGAGGTTGAGGAGGGAGGTTGAGGAGGGAGGTTGAGTATGAGGAGGGAGGTTGAGGAGGGAGGTTGACGATGAGGAGGGAGGATGAGGAGGGAGGTTGAGGGTGAGGAGGGAGGTTGAGGATGAGGGAGGTTGAGGAGTGGGGTTGAGGAGGGTGATAAGGGAGGAGGAAGAGACACAGGGAAGGGAGAGGTTGGAAGAGACACAGGGAAGGGAGAGGGGAGAAGAGACACGGAGAGAGAGGGGGACACAGAGGGCACAATAGGGACATAGGGGGCAGCACATTTCCCACCCTCTGCTTATACTCGAGTCACTCATTTTACCCAGTATTTTGTGGTAAAATGGGTGCCTCGGCTTATACTCGGGTCGGCTTATACTCGAGTATATACGGTGTGTGTGTGTGTGTGTGTGTGTATATATATATATATATATATATATATATATATATATAAATATATATAAAAATAAAAAAAACTCTAAATAGCATATTTTACACTGTCGTTTGAAGGACACGAGGGGAGAGGCTTTCAATGAGCGCCGATGTCCTCAGAGGAGCAAAAGATTTACATTGTGTGGCAAACAGCATTGCCATGGCTTAAAATGTTATTGCCCCATCATTTTTTAAGGGGAAGTCGCTATTAAATATATATTGATAGAAATATACACAAACCAGGCTTCAACTACATCTCCAACTACAGACACAGAGGACTTTCAAATGTTTTTTATATTGTTTTCAGATGATTAAACTCTTTCAGCTTAATATAAGATAGATACATTATTCTTTAACACAACCCCTTCTCTTACAATGCACCAATATTAACATATGACATTATATAGCTATATAATGTTTTAAAGGTATGATCTTCACTGTTTCCCCCTTAAGCAGAGCTATGTATCTGCTCCTATCTGTGTATATCAGAGGCTTAGCCAGTAATGGATTTGGGGCCTATGGGGCAGCTGCAAGCATGTTAAAATAGAGCTGTTACCTCTGTGTAGGCAGTGGGCAGAGCTAAAGATGTCATGGGGCAAGGCCAATGACACAAGCATAGCCTCTGAGCTCCATGATAGTTCAGCACATAGGCAGAGCTGACCACCTCCTGATAAACACAGGTAGGAGGAGAAAAGCATCGCTGCTTGAGGGGAAATGTGACAGCTTAAAAGTTTTAAAAAATATTAACCTTTATTTGCTTTAAATAAAAATAATGATTAATAGCCTAAGCCCTATTGGCTTTGCTTGTACATGCAATTGAGTGGTCCTTTAAGAAATTGAATTACATTCTTTTTTTTTTGTATACCACAGTACAAAAAACTGCACTTGTTCTTGGTGAGAAGATCCAATACATATGTATTATTTTTTCATCCTACAATACTGTTTTGAATTTGCATCTTACCTTTTTTGTTAAAGATGTTCTATTTATGTGACAGTGTCCTTGCAGATTTAAAATGTTTATTTTTTATCTATGACCTGCTTCTATGTTTGAATCCAGTTGGGAATAGATTATTGTTTCTCTGCTTATCTAATAGATACAATAAAGGCCCTTCTTGTCGTAGAAATGAAAATGTTACCTGTAAATAAGGACATTTGTGATAAAGTCTAAAATAGTTTTAGATAATTGACACTGAATCTTGCTAGTTTTAGACAAAAATACTTTTCCTGACCCTCCCACCTGGGTGAATACATTATGTTAGATGTTTATTTATCATTTGCAGTGGGGGTGATAAGAGCATACCCAGATGGTTGAATTAGAATCATTTAAGAATTTACATCTTTTAAATGTACCAACATAGTCCAGAATCCTACAATTTTGAGTAAAAACAATTACAGTAAATGCAGATTTTACAATATAATAGTAATTATCCTTTGATAAACAATTAAAGTTTGCAAAATATATCAATATCTTGTCTCTATGAGGTCTTCTAGGTAAGATACATTGGGGAGAACTTGCTAACAGATCATGGTTAGTAATTTATTAAACCTCATACCTCCCATATTTTATCTAGTTCATCATGGCTGTTTGTGTTGAAGCAATGGTAAAAATCTAACTTCTCCAAATGTCATAAACCCTCATCCTGTTTTTTACTATCTGCAAGGCTGATATTCATCATCACGTGATTCAACCCCATGTTAGCAGTATTTTTTTAAATTAAATAAAAATCTATTACCAATATTTTTCCATTAATATGTAACATATACTGCTAGATGTTATATTTTACACTTACAGTGTTTGATTACATGTATAAAAGCTAAATATTAGTTTTATAGTTATATTTAAATATAAAATGTAATGCTATAAAAAGGGTTGAAACCCCTACGGGGCCACTAAATATAATCACGGGATCCTTATGGACCCCCATGGCACCTAATATTAACACATACCATGGGGGTCCCTACGGACAACCATGCTATACAATACTTTAACCAATCTGGCTCCTTTGAACCCCCATGGTACCTAAACTTAACCCCATACCATGCAAAAATGCACAAAAATAAATAAATACATTTTAAATAAAATCACAAATAATATGAAATGAAAGTTAACATAGAAAACAAATAAAATAAAAAAATGTATGCATGTTGCAGGGAATTATACTTACCCTCCCTTGGAACGACCTTCCACTGAGGAGGCCCTTGCCCTCAGCCTTTATCCCTCAAAAATCCTCAATATCCCTCCTCTATCTTGCATAAAGATCCTCTGCCCCTCATTTTCAACCCATGAAAATGGTCTCAACCTAAGGAAACCCACCCAGCTGTAAAAAAAATAACAGAACTAAAAAAGCTCCATCTATAAGAATCTCTCCCGCCACTAATGGCTTTCTGATCTCCTTCCACAATATATACTATTTTTATCATATATATTTTGCTCAAAAATGTGATTTTTTTAATATAGCAACTCTAGATGGTACCTCAGTAACCAGTCAGAGAAGGCCATAACCTCTTTTCTTACTGGTTAAGATTTCAACCAATCAGAATGCCAGGATTGAATTATGTGAATTGCTATTGGTTAGTTCTGCTTTCCCCTGTTCTAACTGGTTGAAATGATAGCTTACAATCTCTTCTGTGATTGGCTCTTTCAATAGCCAATGAGTAAAGGGGTAAATACATTACATGCATTGTGGACCTAATCATGATACCAGTGATTCAGTAACTTGCATGGACTCCTGAGTAGAGCAAAGCCATGGTAGATTAGTATCTATATGTCCTCTGGTGATGGATACCTTTATTTTATTGCATGTAACAAAATATACTAAATATTCCTATTCTGGAATTTATTGAATGCTCTAGTTTTTCTTAATAGTTTGATACAGTTATTTATCTGTAATGTGTATTCAACCTGACTACTTACAATTCACACCTTCTCAGTCTCCCAGTTGTATTCACATCACTTTACCAAATGCTTAATTCATCTTCCTGCATCATATTCAATGCTCCCCACACTGCTGAGACTTCCAATCTTCTCACCCAACGTAAATGTCTACTACTGTTGCCTTCTGAAAGGCTTAACCCTTTTCTATATTACCATGCTCCTCAGTACCACACCACCATCATCTTTCCCTACATCCTGCATCGCTTCCACATTCCAAACCCCTCTCAGCTCTCACAATCCTATCCTGCTTATCTTTTATCACTGGCCCTAATCATACATAATTATGCCGCACCACTAATACACAGGCGTTTTCCAGTAGCCTCAAAGAGCCACCAAATCCCAAAGCAGCCAACACCATTTGGCAACTAAACAAATTTCATTTTTTGTTCTGCCTTTTGAGTATACTGTTCTGCTATGCCCAGCCTATGATTATACTGCACTATATACAGTAGATGTAAATACACAAAACAATATGTTTTCTTTGTGAATTTAATGTATGTAATTCATTAATTGATTGGAACCATTCATTTTGTGTGTATATGATTTTTATTTTTAATTCCTGCGAGAGGTACAAAAATATATACTTCCAATGAATGCACATTCATTTTAGAAAAGGCAGTAAAAAGAAAGTAAATATGTATAAATACGTTTTAACTCCAGCAATGGTTAGCTGTCATTTCAGGTGATGGTATATGATAGGTCACACACCTGAGAATGAGTTGTGGTCTAATCTCCAATAGTTCAGTGGGAGTTTCTGCAGTTCATCACTTGCTCACAGATACTGACAGCTTCTGATTGTTAAATTGTCGTAAGTTTACTGACACACATACTCCACAATGTCACAGATAAGTTGTGGCATCCTTACGGCTTCTATATTGAATGGTGCTGTTATTTGTTTTCTTCATTCCTGCTGTACATCCACAATTCAGGATGATCATCAGTAATCCAGACACAAAGGCACATGTAGCCGAGGCACCAGCAAACCAGAAAGAGTAACCAAGTTCATATGTGATCCCTGGAACTGCCAAAATTACCTGGAAATGCAGTAACAAAATGCAAGAGTTCAAATAGAATATGCACTTATAAATAATAGCAAACAAGTTAAAGGGATACTTTCTATGATGTACTAAAAAAGCATGAGTAGAATATACTAAGATGCGGATTAACTGACAGCATCTCATGCATTAGAGATATTTAGGTCTCCATGTGTTTTACTAAACCCAGCAAAATAATAACATCAGTGCCACATATCAATACATTTTGTTCCTAATGTCTGGCAATCATACAATGAAATTGATTAAAAAGTAACATAACAATTAAATATATATATTTATATATTATTATTGTTTATTTGTAACAAGCCAACATATTCCGAAGCTCTACACATCAAGACAAAACAATAGCAGTATTAACACATTGCAAAGGACGGAGGGCCACGTCTTTGAGCTTAGAATCCAGTGTCCAAAGTGATTCCCCAATGCAACTTGCAAGGTTGAAAACTCACAAACTTACCATCTAAAGGGTTTGGGTGAGGTACAGGAGAGTGAAAGATAAGTTGTGCAAGTTAAGGTGGAAGGTGGTAGGCTTCTTTAAACAGATGTGTTTTTAGTGAGGATTTGAAGGTTTTGAGGCAGGTAGAGAGTCTAGTGGAACGAGGCAAGGAGTTCCAGGCAATAGGGGCAGCACAAGAAATGTCCTGATGGCGGGAATGAGAGGAGGGTATAAGAGAGTTGGAAAGAAAAAGATTGTTGGCAGAATAAAGAGGGTGGGTGATGGAGTATTTGGAGACAAGGGCAGAGATATAAGGGTGTGTGCTGTTGTTGAGGGCTTTGTAAGTTAGGGTCATGATTTAAAAAAAAAAATCTGGAGGGAACAGAAGACAGTGGAGTGATTGGCAGAGAGGTGCTGCAGACACTGAACGTTGAGTATGGTAGATGAGTCTAGCAAAGGCATTCATTATGGATTGAAGTGGGGACAGACGGGAAATTGGTAGGCTAGCAAGGAGCGAGTTGAAGTAGTCAAGACAACATATGATGAAAGAGTGTATTAGAATCTTAATTGTGTCTTGTGTGAAGTAGTGACGTATTTTGGAGATGTTTTTTAGGTGAAGTGGGCAGGATTTTGTTAGTGACTGTATGTGAGGAATGAAAGAGAGGGCAGGGTCCAGTAGAACACCAAGACAACGGGGTGGGAGTGATGACGGCATTGTTGACAGTGAGAGAGATGTGAGAGAGATGTGATGGATTGAAGCTGAAGTAGAGGGTGGGAAGATTAGGAGTTCAGTCCTGGACATGTTGAGTTTGAGGTGGTGGGCAGACATCCAGGAGGATATACTTGAGAGGCAGTTAGAGACGTGTTAGAAGAGAGGAAGATAGATCTGATGCTGAGAGGTAGATTTGAGTGTCATCTGTATATAGATGATACTGAAATCCAAAAGATTTTATTAGGGTTTCAAGTGAGGATGTAGAGATGAAGAAGAAGAGGGAGCCGAGGACTGAGCCTTGGGGTACACCAACAGTCAGAGACAACAGGGTGAGGAAAAGAAGAGGTCCCAGAGAAGGAGACACTGAATGTTTGACCTTGGAGGTATGATTTGAACCATGAGAGAGCAGTGTCTCGGATGCAGAGGGAGCAGAGGATTTGTCTTAGAAGAGGGTGGTCAACTGTATTAAAGGTAGCAGAGAGATCTAGAAGAAGTAGAATAGAAAAGTGACCCTTTGACTTGGCAGTGAGCAAGTCATTAGTGACTATTGTGAGAGCTGTCTCAGTGGAGTATTGGGGCCATAAGCGGATTCGAAGGTGTCAAGGAGAGAGTTGGAGGAAATAAATTGGTTAAGCGATTGTAAACGACCCGTTTGAGCAGTTTGGAGGTAGAGAGATAGGGCGATAGTTAGATGCAGAATCAGAATCAGATGAGGGTTTCTTAAGAATGGGTGTAATTGTGGCATGTTTGAGAGAGGATGGAAATGTGCCAGTATTTAGGGAAAGGTTGAAGAGATGTGTGAGAGCTGGGATAAGTGTGGTAGAGAGGGGAGGGATATGCTGAGATGGAATAGGATCAAGAGGACAGGTAGTAAAGTGAGAGGTTAATAGTAGGCTGGAGACTTTGTCCTCTGTTAAAAAGTCAAAGGAATGCATAGTGGGTGTGGGATTGGGGAAGAGAGAAGGGTGGGTGTTCTCGGTCAGTTGAGAGGATGGAATGTGTAAGTCAGGATGAGAGGATAATTCATTGCCAATGTTTTGCGTTTGTGTAGTGTGCCATGGTTGTGGATAAGAGCAAGGATGTCTGCTTGTGGTTCTGTGGCTTATGGTGGCTGGGGTTGAAGAAGGGTAGTGAGAGGAAGAAGTGGTGAGTTTGAAGGTCAAGAGGTGGTGGTCAGATAGAGGGATTAGACGGATGACTAGTTTGGAGATGGTGTTGAAATTGGTGAAAATAAGGTTAAGTGAGTGTCCAGCATGGTGAGTTGAGGAGTCTGTAAGTTGTGAGAGGCCATAGGCTGAGGGAAGAGGTGAGTTAGAGTAGCTTATCGGCTGCTGGTGAGATGGGAGTGTCAATGGCAATGTTGAACTTGCGAAGTATAAGTGAAGGAAAGTTGAAAAAGGGAAAGCCCCCCCCCCCCAAAAAAAACCCCACACATATATATATATATATATATATATATATATATATAGTTGTGCTCAAAAGTTTGCATACCCTGGCAGAAATTGTGAAATCTTGTCATTTATTTTAAAAGCATGACTAATCATGCAAAAAAAAAAAGGATTTTATTTTTTTGTAGAATAGTGATCGTTTGAAGCCATTTATTACCATGTTTTACCACCATGGTTGTTTGGCTCTTTTTTAAATCACAATGATAATAGAAATCACCCAAATGGCCCTGATCAAAAGTTTACATACCCTTGAATGTTTGGCCTTGTTACAGACACACAAGGTGACACACACAGGTTAAAATGGCAATTCAAAGCTAATTTATCACACCTGTGGTTTTTTAAATTGCAATTAGGGTCTGTGTATAAATAGTCAATGAGTTTGTTAGCTCTCACGTGGATGCACTGTGCAGGGTAGATACTGAGCCATGGGAAGCAGAAAAGACCTGCGTAACAAGGTAATGGAACTTCATAAAGATGGAAAAGGATATAAAAAGATATCCAAAGCCTTGAAAATGCCAGTCAGTACTGTTCAATCACTTATTATAGGTGGAAAATTCGGGGAGCTCTTGATACCAAGCCAGGGTCAGGTAGACCAAGAAAGATTTCAGCACAAAGACAAAATAGAGCTTTATGGTCCCAACAATAAGCGCTGTTTTTGAAGAGGGGTCAACAAGGCCTATAGTGAAAAGAATACCATCCCCACTGTGAAGCATGATGGTGGCTCACTGATTTTTTGGGCGGGTGTGAGCTCTAAAGGCAAAGGGAATCTTGTGAACATTGATGGCAAGATGAATGCAGCATATTATCAGAAAATACTGGCAGAAAATTTGCATTCTTGTGCACGAAGGCAGCGTATGGGACGCTCTTAGAGCCACGCTGGTAAGATCTCAAATGTGCGGATCATGCAAGATGACCAAAGACTTTGCATGACCTGGAGGCATTTTGCCAAGACAAATGGGCAGCTATACCACCTGCAAGAATTAGGGGGCTCATAGACAATTATTACAAAATAGTGCAAGGTGTTATTGATGCTAAAGGGGGCAATACACAATATTAAGAACTACGGGTATGCAAACTTTTGATCAGGGCCATTTGGGTGATTTCTGTTATTGTGATTTAAAAAGGAGCCAAATATGTTTACTATGCTTCAATAAAATATTATTTATTTTTGCATGATCAGTCATATTTTCAAAACAAATACCAAAATTTCACAATTTCTGCCAGGGTATACAAACTTTTGAGCACAACTGTATATATATATATATATATATATATATATATATATATATATATATCACATATATGGTTGTCAGCATTGCAGGCTTACCAAAAGTCGTTGGTAACGCAATGTTAAAATTGTGGGCTTGCACAGCGAGCCCCTGCAACTGCGGCCCTCGAAGTCGCTAATTGCACTGGTGCGGGACAGGCAGTACGGGCCGCAACTGTGGGGTGAGCTGTTTGCGGCCCAAAGGGCGCAACTGGAAGTCTCGCAAAGCGAGGCAAGACGTTGCGGCCCGTAACCACAAGGCCCTCGGGACTACCTGGTTCCTGCCAGCTTCGCATCACCCCCAAAGTACCTGGTTCCTGCCAGTAGACGGGAGCTGGCATCACCCCCAGTGTCTCCACCCTCCTTCCCCTCATCCTCCTCAATTACCCCCCCTCCCCTCACTTACCTTTATCTGCTGCTCTCCATCGCGTCTTCTGGCTTTGTTGGGAACCGGGATATGCTAATGACGTGACATCACATGTGCGACACGTCATTAGCATATGCCGGGCGGACGCAGCCGGAAGATGAGATGGAGAGCAGTAGGGCTCTCATCACCCCCAGTGTCTCCTCCCTTCTTCCCCTCATCCTCCTACTTCCTCCTCATCCCTTTCACCCTCTTCAATTACCCCCCTTTGCCTCTCCCCTCACTTACCTTCATCTGCTGCTCTCTGCTCTCCATCGCATCTTCAGGCTGTGTCGGGACCCGGCATATGCTAATGATGTCATTAGCATATGCCGGGCGGACGCAGCCAGAAGACGTGATGGCGAGCAGAGAGAAGCAAGCAGCAGGAGCAGCTGATGAAGGTAAGTGAGGGGAGAGGGAAAGGGGGGGTAATTGGAGAGGGGGAAAGGTATGAGAAGAGAGGAGGAGGATTAGGGAGGATGAGAATGATAAGGGGGGAAGGGATGAGGAGAGAGGAGTATGATAAGGGGAAAGGGAAAGGGAGAAGGAGAGGGGGGTAAGTGGAGAGGGGGAAAGGGATAAGAAGAGAGGAGGAGGATGAGGGAAGATGAGGATGATAAGGGGGAAAGGGATAAGGAGAGAGGTGTATGATAAGGGGAAAGGGAAATAGACACAGAGGAGGGAGAGGGGGAAGAGACACAGGGGAGGGAGAGGGGGAAGAGACACAGGGGAGGGAGAGGGGGGAAGAGACACAGGGGAGGTGGGGAAGAGACACAGGGGAGGGAGAGGGGGGAAGAGACACAGGGGAGGGAGAGGGGGAAGGGACACAGGAGAGGGGGAGGGGGGATAGAGACACAGGAGAGTTGGAGCAGGGCAAACAGACACAGAGGGAGCAGAGGGGGGAAAGGACAGGGGAGGGAGAGGGGAAGAACAGACACAGGGGAGCGAGGGGCAGACACAGCAGAAGGAGAGGGGGAAACAGACACAGGGGAGGGAGGGGGAACAGACACAGGTGAGGGAGAGGGGGGAACAGACACAGGGGAGGAAGAGGGGGAAACAGAAACGGGGGAAGAGACACAATGTAGGGAGGGGAAAGAGACTCAGGGGAGGGAGAGGGGGAAGAATCACAGTGGAGGGAGGGGGAGAGACACAGGGGAGTTAGAGGGGGAGAAGAGGGGAAAGACACAGGGAGGGAGAGGGGGCAAAAGAGACACAAGGGAGGGAGATGAGGGAGAAAGGAGACACAAGGGAAGGAGAGGAGGGGGGAAAGGAGACACAAGGGAGGGAGAGGAGGGGGGAAAGGAGACACAAGGGAGGAAGTAGACAGGGGGAGAGGCTCGCGATGAGCTTGGATTGGGTGGCAAACAGCATTGCCAGCATTCAAATTTTATTGCCGTCATTTTTGATGGGCAAGTCGCCAGTAATTATATAAATGCGTGTTTTTAACACGTTGCCATGGAAAACTTGCTAAAAAAATATACAATATTTGTCACGGAGAAGGGAGTATGATGGAGTGGAAGGATTTTAAAAAGGGGAGACAAACTCACAATAAAATATATGGATCGACACTATGTATGATATTATTTGAATTATATACTGATTATGTGCCGCAATACAACCGGATATATTGGCATGTACATGTCAAGTTGACATGTAATTACCAAGTATTGATCCAAACCATGCAAAAATAGTGTAAAATGACATTCACTGGCAAGTTAGGTGTAATTGTCACATTCAAATTTCCATCCAAGCCATCTTAATTGGACATACCGTGGTTCATACAAATTAGTAACTATATGTAAGCCCTTTTCCTCTCCTCAATCTTACATGTACACTCATAGAGGCATAAAAATGCCTAGAAAAATTAATTAATTCAGATCTATGAAAACACTAATTCCACAACAGAGTCAGAAATGCGGCTTGAGTCCTCATATCCGACACAAATAAGGTATTATTAATGCTCATCCTAACACAATAAACATGTCCTAGTACCCCATGGCATTCTTTTAAAGGACCTCTGTAGCACCTAAGAATTAACCCCTACCATGTGAGTACCTAACAAACCCTCATATTCACTATAAATTAATCCTATGCCACAGGGATCCAGTAAGAATCCCGGTGGCATCAAACAATAAATCTAGCCATGGAGGTCCTGCAGGGTACAAACAGTTCCAGGACATCCATGGCAACTAATATAAGCCGAAAATATATATGCTTTAAGGCATATTAGGCCCATTAGGAGTCATGGGGGTCCTGTAATGACCCGATGTGGATGGTGGGCTATAGTAAATGCCACGGAAGTCCTTACAGGAAACGTAGGGCTTGAGTATGTGGTAGCTACTTTACTGGAAGCTTTGTGGAGGTTGTGATTGGTATGGATATGTAGCTAGAGCAAAAAAAAGCTCCCACAGTTACAACAAAGCCATTTTGCGCAGCTATGTATTCCATTACCTTTGGACCCTATGTTCTGTGAATTTTGTCATGTGAGATTGTGATACATTTTTAATGGGTAAAGAAGTCCAAGAAAAAAGCAATAATATCTAAAATTCAACAATTACAATTTCAAATGGACTCATCATAAAAAGAGGGTGTGCAATAGTCAGTCTTTAATCACAAATGGCAGAATACAAAAAACGAAAAAACAAAATGGAGGGATGCCAAAAAATAGAAGCACACACACTAAAATTATACTTATCACATACAAAACACTTGTAAAAAGACTATATTTGAAGAATTCCTTCAGATGAAACACTTTAGATGCCCACTATCTTCTTCATGTATACAGTATATGGATAGGTGTTCTTTATACCAACTGATTAAAAATGTTTTTTTGTTTTTTGTATTTATCTACATATTAACCATATATTAAAGGTTATGTTTTAGCAATATTGAGATACTTATTGGCCATGAGGGCTCATGGCCAATAAGTATCTGTCTTTTGAGTTCTATATAGTTACTATATAATTCAAGATATGTTATTAGCAGGCCAGCTGTGATTTAAATGACTCAGACCGTGATTTGGTTGTTATAAAATAAGAAATTGCAATTCTGTAAATTTAAAAGGGCTCTATTTAAGCACACAGCATATTTTTTTACAGAAATTTTTAGTTAGTGAAGACTTTGCTTTTGCATAGACGTTCACTAACTAAAAACTTCTGTAAAAAAAATATGCTGTGTGCTTATATAGAGCCCCTTTTAAATTTACTGAATCACAATTTAATAAGGCTGTAAATGTTTGCAGTATATTCATTTTATGTAAATTTTACTTTTTTGTTTTAAAACAGTGTTGGTACTTTGGAGGAACCATTTTGCAATCGTTTGGGAGGAAAAGTGTTTTTTTTATTACAGCATTAAATAAACGTATTACATAGTACAGAAGGAATATGTTAGCATTTTTCTAAAATATAGACATTGAGTATTCCTAGGGAGCTCATAATACTTTAAAACTAATTATGTTTACAGAAATCTAAATGATTAATTATATTGCATGGAATTACAAGATAATGAAGATTGTTGTTGTTTGCTGAAAAATTTAGTGAAATGCCATTATTATAGATTGATACCTACCTCAGTTCTATATTTTAGGGCAGTGTCTATAGCATACCAGAACACCCCAATTCCTCCAGCTATACCTTTGAAGAAGAAAATGAATATTAAGTTACCTGAAGATATATATTCTTTTGTCAATTAAAGTGAACATTGCAAAGAGTAAATTTTGACACTATATGTGGCTATATGTAAGGTTTTACCTAAACCAATCTTTTGTAATCAATGAAGCCTTGTATAATTCTTCCTTACATGACCATAGCACTTGGTCTTCACACTACCAGTATCATGTTACTGCAGGCAGATAGTGACATGCTGTGTGTTAGCTGCAGAGAGTATCTGGAAGAATTTTCTGAGCAAAAATGTAACCATTACATGATGCATACAGAGATACTTGTATATAAATGCTCCTTTTTTACGTTCTATATCATCAACATATAGTTATTAATGTTAAAAATGTTTAAATAAATTTATTATAGTTGTCACAATCTACTCTTTATTGAGCTTGAAAAGGCCAGAAGCACCAATCCTACCCATAGATCAGAGCCAATATGTTGTTCCCTTTGACCAGGATATCAGGAGTCCCCGGCAGACGAACTGTTTATCCAGGCTTTTCTCCATAAAACATACTATTGTGTTCTAAAAAGAGTATAATCTTTATTCAAACTCCCGGTATATGCTAATGCCGTGACGTCACATGCGCGCCACGTCAAGACGCCGGAAGGAGCGGAGGCAGGAGCAGAAGCTTCAGATGCAGGTAAGTGAGGGGAAAGGGAGAGGGGGGGGCTATTTAGAGGGGTAGAATGAGGAAAAGGGATTTAGAATGAGGAAGGGATGGGGTTGAGGAGGGGGTTGAGGATGTGGGGGTTGAGGTTGAGGAGGGAGGTTGAGGATGGGGTTGAGGGTGGGGGGGTTGAGGTTGAGGAGGGGGGTTGAGGAGGGAGGTTGAGGTTGAGGATGAGGAGGGAGGTTGAGGAGGGTGGTTGAGGAGGTAGGATGAGGAGGGAGGATGTGGAGGGGGTTGAGGATAGTGGGGTGAGGTTGAGGAGGGAGGTTGAGGAGGGGGTTGAGGATGGGGGGGTTGAGGTTGAGGAGGGGGGTTGAGGAGGGAGGTTGAGGAGGGAGGTTGAGGTTGAGGATGAGGAGGGAGGTTGAGGAGGGAGGTTGAGGATGAGGAGGGAGGTTGAGGATGAGAAGGGAGAATGAGGAGGGGGGATGAGGATGAGGAGGGGGTTGAGGAGGGGGTTGAGGATGAAGATGGGGGGTTGAGGAGGGGGGTTGAGGAGGGGGGGTCGAGGATGAGTGGGTTGAGGAGGGAGGTTGAGGGTGAGGAGGGAGGATGAGGAGGGAGGTTGAGGGTGAGGAGGGAGGATGAGGAGGGAGGTTGAGGATGAGGAGTGGGGTTGAGGAGGGAGGTTGAGAATGAGGAGGGGCGGAAGAGACACAGGGAAGGGAGAGTGGGGAAGAGACACACAGGGAAGGGAGAGGGGGGAAGAGACACGGGAGAGAGTAGGGGACACAAGAGGGGGAAACAGAGAGCAAAAGAGGGACACAGGGGGCAGCACATTTCCCACCCTCGGCTTATACTCGAGTCACTCATTTTATCCAGTGTTTTGTGGTAAAATAGGTGCCTCGGCTTATACTCGGGTTGGCCTATACTCGAGTATATACGGTAATTACTTTTTTAAGGGCTCAAATATATTTTGTCTGCTTATACACAATGAGTATTTATTAAACGTATATACACGATAAACATTTCTTTCCACTGAGAAAGTGTATTTAGAACAGATCCATTTTCAGTGAGAGAGGCTTCATGCTGCCAGGAACTACAAAGTTACCCTTTAGTGACACCACAGATGTGCCCACAGGGTTCATAATGTCCCTTGATTGTGTCTTACATCTCTTTAGTTCCTGCAAGCAGTGCAGTGCAAAGCCTCATTCAACTCCTTGTGAGATTCACCTGCCTGGTAAGATGATTTAAACATTTATTGTAGTTTTAAAACCTTCACCTATCCCACACACATGCTTAGAAAAAGACAAATGCAAAGGAGTTTGTTGCCTTAAACAGGAAGAATTAATATTACATCAGCTTCAAGGCACTAGTAGTTTATTCAAATTTACTCTAAATCAGCAAATTTTTCTAGTCTTCTAATAAACTTCAGTGGTCATTTATTCTACTTTACTAAAAAAAATATACTCATAGATACAAAGTAAATGAGGTTGAAAAACAACTTAAAATGATTGAAAATATTGTATCATGCAAACTTAAGGTTAATAAGTACTGTATTAGCATAATAACATGTAAAAATGCATTCCCTTACAGTAAACATATTGTTGTAAGTGTGTCATTTTTACCTGTCAGTCAGCCATTCCAATAACAGTGTGTGCTATGTGTACAGAGCCTTTATTACAAATTATTGGTAATTACTGCAGGTCTGCAAGCATTTATGAGACACATTTGAGCAAGTGCAGACCCTGAAGTGATCAAAAAAATTCTGGGGGAGATATCAGTACATGAGGACCAATAGCACTACAGTAAACATATGCCTAAAAGGAGCCATGTATAAAGTGGTTTAGGATTAGAGAGAGAGTACATTGTGGTTTCATTTGCATGTCTTCGCCTATTTTCCCAGAGAGCAGTAAAATTACTGTATTTCTGGGAAACCTGAGCAGGTGTTAAGTTTTTAAACTTATTTTTAGACATTCAAATGGATCACAAATGTACTATTAATTTTCTTGATTGTCGTGGAGGGTTTCTATCACTCTTCTGCCCACAGTAAGTTAAAGGATGGTTGTGGTAAATAGCTTTCCCACAAAATCCACTGCACAAACTAGGGACCAGCCCCACACTGATGAGATCCATTAAGAATGAAACAGTGATGGTCAGTGAGGCTTCTCAGCCTTTTGGGTAAGATCAAGTGTAGTACCTTGGTAGTACCTGCCTGGGTCAAAAAGGAGGGTTCCATCAGGATGTGAGAACAGGGAAACACTCGGTCCTCTGACCAGAGGGTCAAGTTGCATTGCCCTAAGGCACAAAGAGCCTGGTAGGTTAGTGGCAGTGGCCTCCCAGGCTGAAGCACAGCACTTCTGGCACCTGGTTTGGCACTGGCCCACAATTTTTATTAAGTCTTTTTGATTTGGGCACTATTGTTTATGCACCCACCACCTCTGTACAATGTAGAGGCTGGGGGGTCCTGTTGCCTTCGAGCCCAGGCCCCCTTTGGGTATAAAAGTCCTAGGGCCTCAGCCGAAGACTACAGATGAAGAGTCCTTCTCTAGATGAGGAGGAACCAAAGAGTCCTCTAGACCCTTGTCTCCTTGTACATACTGAGTTGGGCCCTGAGGAGGACACCAAAGGAGCCTCTACACCCTCAAGGTGGGGGGAGGGGGGTTTGAAGACTTTCCTAGGATGCAGCTCACTAAAGCAAACCCCCAGGAATCTTCAAATCTTCAAAAGGAAAAAAAACTGTCTGTGATTAAGTTGTTAAGTTGTGATTAAGTTGTTTTTCCATAACCCATCCTATTCTATGTCTAATGCTGTGTAATACAGCAGCCATATGCCTAAAAGGATGTATACAGTGGTTTTGGATTTAAGAGTGAGAGTGCACTAGGGTTTGCATGTCCCTACCCAGTTTCCTGGAGCGCAGTGTAATGACTGTATTTCTCATGAGAAGGAAATACATTTTTTACTTATTTTTAGACATTCAAATGTGATAGTTAGAACCCCAAAAACAAGTTTAATTTAAATTTAAGGCAAGGATTCTGAAGAGGCTGAGGTTGTCCAGTGCTATGAAGATGTTCAACACCTCCTAGATATAACACCAAGAATATATGATACTATCATCATAGCAGAATGCTACTGTAGGGAACTAAAAGACACCTGGATTAACGGGCAACTTTGGCCTTGGAGAACAAAATTAAGCAGGTCAGAGATTAGTAGAATTCTGTCAAAATAATCCTTTGTTTATAGCAAACACCCCCTTGCAGCAGCTTCACCAGATGGACAATATAGAAATCAAAGATGGGGGAGCTGTATATAGACCTGGAGCTGACTGCAGCTCAGACCATGAGCTCCTTATTGCAAAGTTCAGAATTCAATTGAAGTGAAAGAAGTAAAATAATCAGACCAAGAAGAAACAAAATAAATAATATTCCCTGTGAATATGCAGTGAAGGTAAATAATAGATTTAAGGGACTAGACATGGATGATATAATGCCTGAAATACTTTGGACCGAAGTTTGCAACAATATCCAGGAAACATTTAATCAAAAAAAGAGAAAAAAAAAAGACACCCAACTTAGCCACCCAGAAATACTCCTATTTTTCTTAAGGATAAATTAATCTCTAGATAGAGCTCAAATTGTAAAATATAACTTTTATTGCATATTATTTAAAAAAACATAATTCAAAACATAGACAATTAAAATTACCAAAACAAGTCACTGGCCCACTGATTTATTTAATATATGATTTATATATCTCCACAAAATATATGCGCTCCATAAATGGCTCTTAAGTTGGATCAACAGCAGGGCTTCATCCTTCGGCGTCTGACGTCATCAACGTTGGACGATGTAGTGAGTTTGACCTGATGAGTGCGTTTTGCGTCGCCTGCTTCTTTCGAAGCCAGCAGATGAAGCGCGTCTTGATCCAAGTTAAGAGCCGTTTATGCAGAGATTGACTGAGGGATGTCTGATAACATTTACAACACACTTATAATAAGGTGAACTGTTATAGACTTAGTGATAGGAGATGATAATAGATATACATGCACATATTTAGGGGATAAGTGGTGGATCCCACGTTCGCCATATAAGCACAGGGTCTATTAGAATAGGTATGCTTTATTTTTTCCTTTTCCATTTTCCCCCAGATGGTATTCCAACACTTTGTAAAATCATGATTTCTCATGTTCTACTGTCCATTAAGTGGATCATAGTTAAATCATGGAAGTCCAAGAATATACCGACCTGGGCTGAAGTAATAAGACTAGTAAAAAGGGATAGAGATCTTGATCTTAGCTGTTTGGATATAAAGATTAAAGATACTGTGTCTAAGTGGTCATATGGTATCGGTATAATACCCAATAGAGTATATCTGGAGTCCCTATTTATAAATAATCTCTATTTTTGTATTCCTTGAGGTTAGGATGGTTTATGGAAGATTACACCTCTATCTTTTTTAATATATTTTGTATGAATATCATTGTTTTTTTTTTGTATGTTGTGTATTTGTAAACATTTATAATAAACAAATAAAATAAAAAAAAATAATAGGTATGCTTTATTTTTTCAAGGTTATAGTTTAGGAGATCAGTGTAGTTAGCACTTATAGGGAGGTTGTGGCAGACTCCAAAGCTGCTACAAAAGGATTTGTAGGAAATCGAGATTAGGATTTTCCCCCTCTATTATAGTAATACTAGGAAATTGTCCGTTAAAAATTACGGGAGTAAAATTGTAAGCCTGGCAATGGTGTTTGGCACACAATGCGAGGCTATCGGCCCTCTGAGCACATTCCGCCCCTCCCTCTCCCTCCATTGTGTCTCATTTCCGCCTCCTCACCCTCCCTTGTGTCTCCTTTTCACCCCTACTCTGCCTCCCTTGTGTCACATTTTCCCCCTACTCTGCCTCCCTTGTGTTACATTTTCCCCCTACTCTGACTTCCTTGTGTCTCCTTTTCCCCCTTCTCTCCCTCCCTTGTGTCTCATTTCCCCCTCCTCTCCCTTGTGTCTCCTTTTAACCCCCTCTCCCTCCCTTGTGTCTCCTTTCCCCCCTCCTCTCCCTCCCTTGTGTCTCCTGTTCCCCCTTTCTCTCCCTCCCTGGTGTCTCATTTCCCCCTCCTCTCACTTGTGTCTCATTCCCCCCTCCTCTCCCTCCCTTGTGTCTCCTTTCTCCCCCTTCTCTCCCTCCCTTGTGTCTCATTTCCCCCTCCCTCCCTTGTGTCTCCTTTCCCCCCTAATCTGCCTCCCTTGTGTCTCCTGTTCCCCCTTTCTCTCCCTCCCTGGTGCCTCATTTCCCCCTCCTCTCCCTTGTGTCTCATTTCCCCCTATGCTCTCTCTCCCTTGTGTCTCCTTCCCCCCTTCTCTCCCTCCCTTGTGTCTCATTTCCCCCTCCTCTCCCTTGTGTTTCCTTTTACTCCCCTCTCTCCCTTGTGTCTCCTTTTCCCCCTCCTCTGCCTCCCTTGTGTCTCATTTTCCCCTCCTCTCTCTCCCTTGTGTCTCCTTCCCCCTCCCTCCCTTGTGTCTCCATTCCCCCTCCTCTCCCTCCCTTATGTCTCATTTTCCCCTCTTCTACCCTTGTGGCTCCTTCTTCCCAACTCTCCCTCCCTTGTGTCCCCTTTTTCCCCACCTCTCCCTCCCTTGTGTCTCCTTTCCCACCTCCTCCCCCTCCCTTGTGTCTCCTTTCCCCCCTCATCTCCCTCCCTTGTGTCTCATTTTCCCCTTCTCTCCCTTCCTTGTGTCTCCTTCCCCCTTCCTCCATTGTGTCTCCATTCCCCCTCCTCTCCCTCCCTTGTGTCTCATTTCCCCTCTTCTACCCTTGTGTCTCCTTTTTCTCAACTCTCCCTCCCTTGTGTCTCCTTTCCCACCTCCTCTCCCTCCCTTGTGTCTCCTTTTTCCTTTCATTCCCTTGTGACTCGTTTCCCCCCTCCTCTGCCTCCGTTGTGTCTCCTTTTCCCCTCCTTTCCCTCCATTGTCTCTCCTTTCCCCCACCTCTTCCTCCCTTGTGTCTCCTTTTCCCCTCCTCTCCCTCCCTTGTGTCTCCTTTTCCCCCACCTCTCCCTCCTTTGTGTCTCTTTTTTCCCCCACCTCTCCCTCCCTTGTGTCTCCTTTTCTCCCCCTCTCCCTCCTTTGTGTCTTCTTTTTCCCCACCTCTCCCTGCCTTGTGTCTCCTTTTCCCCAACATCTTCCTCCCTTGTGTCTCCCCAATCACTATAATAGTTGCCAGTGTTGGTCCCGTTGCGATGTTGGGTACGCAATGTTAAATAATTGCGGCCATTGCATAGCGAGGGCCGCATCTGCGAGCCTCCCAAAGCGAGGGGAGCCGTTGATGCCCAACTGCGAGATAATTGCTGCCCTCGCTATGCAAGGGACGCAACTGTGAGCCTCACAAAGCGAAGCGAGTAGTTGACGGCTGACAGTGAGGCCCATGGCTGTAATGAGCGCCAAAGGTCCCGTGGGGCTTGCGATGAGCACCCTAGGTGATCATTGCAAAGCAGGAAAGTTTTGTCTCGCAATGATCGCCGAAGGACTATTTGCTATTTGCTCTTTATTTCCTATGCACTTTATATGTTTGTGTGTTTAGGATTTATGTTAGATCTTTTATAACAATGAGGGCATCCATTTAATAATATATTGATGATAATATTGTGCTTTGTCAAGGACAGTAGCGGGCTAATTACTTGAACTGATAGTTAGATTGACTATATGACTACAATACTTACATGTTAAATAAATCAGTGGGACAGTGAATTGTTTTGGTAATATTAATCGTCTATGTTTTTAATTATGTTTTTTAATAATATGCAATAAAAGTTATGTTTTAAAATTTGAGGTCTATCTAGAGATTCATTTCTCCTTAAGTTATATAGGGGTATTTCTGTTTGGCTAACAGCCCTATTCAATTCCCTCTACGTATAAAAACGTAGCTCGTGACATAGCTCGCAAGACTTACGGCTATTAAATTGGCCTCTTAAACCAGCCGCTGTCGACTTGCGGGGTAGAAGCGAGAAAACCCTACGGGATGTGAGAAATGATTTGTGAAGCCCGTCACCGATACGTTCCGATTGCGCTATTAAATTGCATCAAAATCACTGGCGTTCAACCCCGTAACTCGCAAATGGAGCCAAGAAGCGTGCGCACACATACACACACTACTGTAC